>JZKD02S1975365.1:626201-652803 GCA_000966675.3 Picea glauca | reverse complement strand
TCCTAACTACAAATGCATACTAATGCATACTAAAGAAACACACTTTTACCTAACGACATATTAGACCAAGTAGATCTTAACTAACTCCTAAGTGTCTAAATATCCTAACAATTGACATCTCAATGAGGCAACGCGGGCATAATAATCCCATGATGGAAATTTTTATCCCCCTAGCTGGCATAATTAAGGCCCAATTAGGTGCCAAATGCCCCCATGAGACAAAACTTTGCTGACATAGTAGTGCAACGTAGGTGTCACGGAGGCATGACACTGGGTGATGGTGGGTCATGATGGTGATGTCATCAGTATTGTAAACCCCTGAATGCTAGTCAGATATCTGACGAATATTAGTCTACGTCGTATGTCCGATGAACATCGGGGGAACAAGAAAAAAATATAACAAAATTTTAAGAATTAATGGTTAACATCCGATGATAAGGTGAATTTTGTTTGTAATGTTGGAACACCTTGTTGGAATTCAACACCATATGTAGTAGTGATTTTCTCATGAAGAAAGGTCTCCAACTCATCAATGTAAATCCCAAACAAGTTGGGGGACACAGGAAATCTTGTCTGACCCCGATGGTACTCGTGATGAAATCATATATCATGTGAGATGTACAGATATGATAAAGGACTGACTCATACATGCACATGATTACATATAAATAGGGTCTAGGAAAAGTTTCAATGTCTTTGAGCCTCTCAAAGAGGGATTTTTGAGGCATGGAATCAAACTATTTCTGAAATATACAAAGCAACATTATACTCTTGAAGAACAATGATGTGCCTCCTCAAAGATGGCCTAGAGGGTAAATATGTGATCAACGGTATGATGAGTAGGTCATAATATTTCATCTCCCCTATCTCTGAAGGATCTCTACTCAATTTCACTAGAGAGATTCATATGGAGAACCATAGCATAGAGCTTCGAGAACATGTGGCCCACCATGATAATCATGTAGTTGTTGGGATATGAATTGGGGATTGATTTAGGTATTGAGTGAATGATGTGATGTGACCATGTCAATGGAAAAACTGTACAAACCACATGGTTGAAGAGATTATCCAAGTGGGAAACCAAAGTTTGAGGACCTCGCTTAAAGAACTCTTCTTGGAGACCCTCCTCATCTATCTCCTTCTACTTATTATCACCCAAACGACCTCTTTGATGTCATTATCTGAGAATAGGAAGCATGAAGGGGGTGGATAGGTAACCTGGATATGGGGTTATCTAGGGATATCATATAGAGTGGATATGTGAGAGAAAAAGGATCCCGGGTTAAGGTTGGATGGAAGGGGAGAGTGGCTAGGGAGGATGGTGAGCCAAAATTGTTTGGGGGAGTGAACATGGGAAGTAAATTATTCATGTCTCCTCTTAGATACAAAAAGGAATTTCTTGCGATGGAGGAGATGACTATAGGAAGCTCTGAAACTAGGATAGGAGGGGTGAACATGGGTAAATGTGTGATGAATATGGAAGTAGAGAGACTAGAATTCCTCATCATACAATCGATCCATAAGGTAAGAGTTGTTTTTTTGGGAGTTGGAATTGGGGCGGGTGGAGTGAGGGTAGGATTTGAGTGTTATCCTCCCCATCCAAGTTCTATTCCAATAAATGACACATTGAGATCATAATTAGTATATTGTTGTAATAGCTTCAATCTATGTTGTTGTATTTTCCTTTTTCCTAGAAGAATCTAGGGTTTACCCTGGGTACCATTCTTGAATGAGGGGAAGTACCAAGGATTTTTCCTCAGGTGGTGTTAGTGGGAAAAAAAACATTTATTTGTATATATTAGTCTTAAGCATGGATTTTATAGGATTATGAATACATTTGAGGAGGAATGGCCATGATATTTCATTCTAGGGATCATAAAGATGGATAAGTTTCAACATAAAAGTGACAATAGATAAATTTTCAAGTTTCTCTATTTAAAGCTACATTTCATATGGTTGTAGAGAAGTTCTATTTTCACATTTCTAATGGAAACCCATAAAATGGTCAAGTAGGAAAACAATATAGCATCCATATTTGTTCTTCTAAAATCATGAATAGTAACAATATCCTTATACGATAACAATCATGTATTATTCTTCTACAAATGTTGAAGTGTAAGGATGTTAGATAAGGGACAATGCAAGGTTGATGTGAATACAATAATTTTTTTTTATAAGTTATCGTATTTTATGTTTTTTATTTGATTAGAAGTCATTAATAGGGTGTTACATGATACAAGTTGATATAGGATGATGCACCAAAATTTTAGAGTAAAATAAATGTAAGCAAGGGGGTCTATGAACAAATTTGTGATAAATTTTCATTATTAAAGCACCAAGAGGAGTTTTCGTTATTTCAGTCAAATACATTACTTTTTGGCTTACAATCTTTGCTGTAAAAAATACTATTTTATGGGTTATAGGTTATTGATTTATAGGTTACAATACATGTTTTATATTATTCATACATATTGAAGGCATATGTCAAATCCATATTGTAACAAAAATTGTGGCCCAAAAATATTAAAAATCTTGATCGAAGAACTCGAAAGGATAATAGCTTAAAACAGTTTTTGCGATGAATTGATTGTATTAGATATTTAAACCCTCATCCAACCTGCACAGAAGCTACCAAAAAAACATTATATGTTAAATCCATATTGTAACCACAATTATACACTCCAAAAAATAAACAAATGATAGGAAAACTCACAAGGGTAATAACTTATTTCTTTTTCCAATGAATTGATTGTTTTAGATTTTTAAACCCTCAATTGGCCGCACTACCTATATGCTACCTTCAAAAACATCACATTTCATAACGATGAGATTCCCAAATCCTCATATTCATCCTCATAAACTCTCACGCTGCAATGTAATAGATCTCACACATTAAGGAAATGATTGGTCGAGTTAGTGTCCTAGGATTCACATTTCAGATTTATAATATGTCGAAACCCTCAAATTCGTATTTCACACTTCAAAAAATGGAGAGGGCCATTGTTATATTACAAAAATTGTTTTTTTTCCCCTTTTGATGGGAATTTGCTTCCCTTTTGCCAAAAGATATCACATCTATGGATGCCAATTCTTCGTGTAAATAAAATCGAGGGAAGCCATTTTTTCTTCCTTTTTCCAAAAAATCTTCAGATCGATGGATAAAAATTCTTCCTATAAGGAAAATAGAGGATGACCAATTTCACTTCTCTTCCATCTAGAAAAAATGAAAAATGGAATTTAAAAACAAATGCTTTACTCCATTCCAAAAAAAATTGGATATGTGTTTCTATATATTTTTTTAACTATGGTTATTTTCTTTGAGTTAAATTTGACAGGGATATTTTTTAAATATTGAGTTTGTTGCAAAGTTTTAGCCAATTTTTTTACACTCAAACATGAAAAATTATGTAACTCAAGGTTAAAAACACTTTACCATGAGTTAATTAAAAGGATACATTTGACATAAATGATATAATGTTATTTATGAACATGAATGAAATAATTCATGAGTTGAAATCAATGCACACTTTGGGATTATAGATAACTTTGGGATAGTGAAGACATGATGAGAAGATGAAATGTCAAAATCAAAATCTCTTATAACCTTCAATTTAAGATATCTTAGTATGATAAGTTGAATATTTTTTTTCAATAGTTCGAAAGAGAAACTCACACATCGAAAGATAGAAGAATCACTTAACACATCAATGTATATTTTGATGCATTTTTACATTCAATAACTTACATTTAACTAATAAAAACTACAGTTACCTTTACAATATTCAACAAATCCACTAATTATAGGAGATGTTTGTTGAAGACTATACAAAAATGTTTTAGGATCTAACAATTATTTCACAAAATTTGGATAGATTTATGAACTTTTGATGAAGTGAAATAATTTTTTTCTCAATTTGGTTGACTATTCAAATAGATTTGGAGTGTGTTATTATAGTAATCGTTGTAATCATTTATTTAATTTGGTTAATTACTTTTTAAAGTGTTAAGGAATTCTGTGTAAGTAAAAATAGTTCATTTTTTCTAAAGTGATTATAAATACTTGCGTTGCACATTAATGGATATATTAAGATGGAAAATATTAATAAGTGCTAAATCCATACAAAGTTATGTTAGAAAAACAGGACCGTGGAGCAATAAAATAAAACAAATGCGGAAACAAAACACAGAAGATACACAATACAATAGAGCCACAGATTTGTGTGGTTCAACCAGTGTGGGCTACGTCCACCAGAGAAATTGCCAGGTCCTTCCTTTATTATTATCCAACAAATGAAGGGATACAACCTACACCAAACCCGTTGTAACTTCCTCTTCTTCCTCTCACAGTATCCTATTTCATAATACAATATTCACCATCATGCATAGCCATAATACATTTCCCTCATAACAGAGGGTTGCCTTCTAAGGAAAAAAACCCTAACGTAATTTCTACCGTTAGATCTGCGACCTTATAATGAACGGTCCAGATTTACAATGAAATTACAATATACATGTGGAAGGCAATTTTTTCTTTGGGGGGCTACTTTCCCCCGGACCCCCTAGCCAGAGGGATATCCTCCTCGAACCCCATAGAGGGGGTAACCCCCCTCTGCACTCTCTCGCCTGGAAGAGTGTACATACTTCTAGGGTGTAAA
This sequence comes from Picea glauca, assembly GCA_000966675.3. Lineage (NCBI taxonomy): Eukaryota > Viridiplantae > Streptophyta > Pinopsida > Pinales > Pinaceae > Picea > Picea glauca. The sequence continues at coordinate 648,148 of JZKD02S1975365.1, read as the reverse complement.
GTCTTCATGGGGTATAAACACGAATGAAAGCAAGGACCTCTGAATCAGAAAGATAATTAGGCTCCACAACCAACAAATTAATGGTTCTCAAGGACCTAAATTTGATGAAAGACTGAAGTCCCATCCTAGTTAAGACTCCAAGATCCAATAATAAGAATCATGTAGGCTAACATAATCACAATAGAAATAAGATGGTTGAAACCTCACATTACTCTATCCAAAATGAAATTGAAGCATGTTTCACTATAATGGAAATCACAACATGTTACAATGTTTTATTAACACAAATTAAACACATAAATTATGAGTACACAATAAATCCTTTCATCAAATGAAAATATATCCCAATTTATCCATTAAGATTGCCAAAATGTTATACAATGAATCCAAAGAAAATAGATCTAAAATACCTAAATTTTCCACCCTTTACAATGGAGAGAGATAACTATTCTTTATAGATTAAGTCTCTTCTCTTATGCAATACAATATTATTATTTTCTAACTAACTTTATGACGAGTAAAATAAATTTTATAATAATGAATTAGTTTAGATATCTCCTCAATCCACGGTTGACCATGTTACAACATGTGGACATTATCCTCCCCAAAGAAATTCACCCTCATCCAAAAATAGTAGTAGTATGCACCAAATAATGTTCATGAAGGGGACACGCCACCAAAACTAGGCATCAATCCAATTCAAATGCAAAGTGTCCACATGGAATGCTACTTCCAAGAATGTGCATGCATGTAACCACCATGAATGTGTGAATTCCAAGGTGTTGAACTCCATGGATGAATGTGTAAGATTCCAAGTGGATGGAGCTTCATCCACAACAAAGCATGTGATGAATGCCTAGCCTTTCCTTTCCTTTCCTTGTTTTCCTAGCCTTGCAATGCCTTTTTCTTTCCTTGTCTTTTCCTTGCCTTATGTTGCCTTACCTAGCCTTGCTTTTCCTTATCTTTCCTTTCCTTGTATTTTATTTCCATGCCATACCATGCCATGAATTTTCTTGACTTGCCTTTCCTTTCCTTTCCATGCCATGCCTTTCCTTGCCTTGTTATGCCTTGCATTTCCTTTCCTTTTATTTCCATACCTAGAGCTTTCCTTGTCATGCCTTGCCATGAATTGCCTTGCCTTTCCATGTCTAGCCTTGTCCTATCTTACATTTCTCTTCCTTGCCTTGACTTGCCATGCTTAGCCTTTACTTTCCATGTCTAGCCTTGCCTTTCCATGCATTATTTTTCCTTGCAATGCCAAGCCTTACATTTCCTTTCCTTTCCATGCCATGCCTTTATTTTCCATGAAATCCCTTGCATTTCATTTCCTTGCCATTCCATTCCAAGACATGACATGCCATTCCATTCCTTACCTTTACATTCCATGCCTTTCCTTGTTTTGATTTTCCATGACATGAATTTCCTTGTCATGGAATGTCTTGCCTTTCCTTTCCATGTCATTCCATGCCTTGCCATGCCATGCCATGCCTTGCCTTGCCTTGACCTTCCATCCCATGTCATGCCATGCCTTGCCATTCCATGTCATATCATGCCTTCCCTTGCCATGCCATGTCTTTCAATGACTTTCCATGCCATATGTTTATTTTCCATGCCATGCCTTTCAATTCCTTTCATTTCCTTTCCTTTCCATGCCATGTCATGCCTTTCCATTCCATGACATGCCTTCCCTTTCCTTTCCATGCCATGCCATTCCCTCCATGTCATGTCATGACTTTCCCTCCCATGCCATTCCTTTCCTTTCCATGTCATTCCATACCATGCCTTTCATTTCCTGGCCTTTTCATGCCATGCCTTGTCTTTCCTTTACTTTCCTTGACATTCCATGCCATGCAATGCCTTTCCTTTCCATTCCATGCCTTGCCTTACCTTGCCTTTCCTTCCCATATATTTCATTGTTCCATTGATATCTACTGAATATTCTTGTTTCTGCATATAATATTAGATATGGTACCTTACAAGTGGTATCCGAGCACTTTCCTTGGCAGGAATTGTGGGTAATTTTTTTTCTAGGGTAGATACATGTGTATTTTCATCATCTTTAAAGCACACAGATCTGTCGTTCAATGGGTAAAAGTGTGTTGGGGAAAAAAAAACACAGGAAATACAAATAGTTTCATGGGGTTGCCTCAAAACCAAAGTTTTTCCCCTGTTGGAAACCTTTGTAACCCTTGTTGGTACCCATCGAGAAGTACCACATTAAACAAAATATGTACACATCCATCACTCCCACGTACTGGGAGGTATATCGAGAGTTCCCTAAGTATCTTGAAACAAGACCTAGATTAATCGATCGTCTACTTGACTGATATAGTGCCACTGAGAACATCACTCGAGAAGATACTCTCTAGTACCTAGGTAATGAGGTAGTACGAATAAGGGTATGGTCAAGCCTCCTTAGTTGGTTCCCTAAGATATTGGGCCAAGTTCTATTATTCGAACCTGCATGTATATCAGAGAACTATAACACATGGGAGACCTTTGTCCATAAGCACACTGCAAACCCTAACTTGGGGGGGAACATAGTATACAAGGAACATAAAGGATATTTTTCCGCGTAACCTAGTCTCCTACATTCTCGTTGCAAAATGAATACACATTTTTCTATTAAGAAATTGGGCATTTAGACATTGCATTATTATTCAGGTTGGAGTATAACTCCACAAGAGTAAAATAAATAAATAAATACAAAGTATAATGGTATTATCGACACAATTATTTGGGACCTATCCCATTGGACTCCTCTCTTCATCCTAATCACAATGGTACCTATCATGTTTATATATATATATATATATATATATATATGTGTGTGTGTGTGTGTGTGTGTGTGTGTGTTCCCAACCACCCTTCTCGATACCCTTATTTGACGCCTATCCCTTTGCATTCCTCTTTTCACCATGATCACCATGATATATATCATTTCTCCATCATTTTTCTATGGACCCACTACATCTCCCTGTCGCTCCTTGTTCTCAAATGGACAACACTCACAACCAAGAAATCCTTTACCTACAAGAAGAATCCAAACAATATAGGGATGCCATCTATAGAATGACTTCAGATATTGATTCCACCAATTCCAATTTAGCAACGTTCGAGACCAATGTTATGGGTGAATTTGTAGTAGTTAAGGGTGCATTGGCCTCCCTCACCACTGCTCTCAACTAATTGTTAAATGAGTCCCATGATTCTCCCTCATATGAACAACCTTAACACTAATAATGTGAGGAATCTTTCCATACTATGGAATTTCATTCCAAATACCTTCATCGTGACCCCCGTCTTCCCAGAGTTGAGGTGAACAAATTTGATAGCTCAAATCCCATAGGTTGGGTCACTCAAATGGAACATTATTTTTCTTCACATAGAATTACTAATGAGTTAGACAAACTTCATTATGGTGTCCTCTATTTGGATCCTGAGTGCTGATAATGGTGGAAATGTCATAGAGAGACACTCTAAGGATATGTTTCTTGGACACAGTTTGTTGCCGAGCTTTATGAACACTTTGAAATAATTTCTATATTGACTAAGGTGTAATATAAAAATGGTTTTTTCTTATGTTAAACTTGATTCCTATTTGGTCCCATGCATAGAGGCATAGAGGTGTCTTTCTCATTTTTAAGAACAGTGTGCATTGAGAGAAGAAGATCATCTAGAAGGAGATGACAACAACATTATTCGGCCATGATGAAACAAAAGGAAACTAGGAGGAATACATTATTTGAACATGATGAAACAAAAAACAAAACAAAAGGAAACTAGGAAGAATAGTGTAATAGACATAAACATGTTATTCGATTGAAATACATGGACATACAATTATGACATTTGATGATAATTTGTGTTACATCTTAATGGAATATATGTTGTTTTTATTCTAAATTCTCATATTTGATGATAATTTGCGTTACATATTAATGGAATGTATGATGTTTTTATTCTAAATTCTCATATTTTTCACTATGATGTGTATCTAATTAGGTATGAGGAAATGAGAGTAATGTGAATGGGATTGGAAGGGGGAAAGGAACATGAGTTTTCACCTTCACAGGGTTGACATGATTAGTAGAGAATAAAACATTGTTAAATCAAGAAGAAACTCAAGATAATACTGGAACTGCCACATCATGATCTAGTTAATGAGATTGAATTTTAAACAGTTTATAATTAGATTTCAGTTAAATTTTAATATTTATTTTTAATCATATCATAACTTATCTTTGTGGTTTTTGTTGCAAGTCTAAAAATTAATAATCATATCATAATCTATCTTTGTGGTTTTTGTTGCAATTCTTAGAAATAATATTGAGTAACGGTCTTTGCATTTAATTATAAATGAAGATAAAATCCCTTTGGTTGGATAGAACAATATAAGAAGACTCCAAAGAGTATTTTTGGCATTCTTCTTAGTTCACTCTTATATCTACTTTAAATAACATTTTTAGTATTGTCAACTAATTTAGTTTCTCTTTAAATACATTTTTTTAGATATGATTTTTTAATACATTTTGTTTCTTTTCTAGAAATTGAAGAAAGTTAGTTGTTTATGATTTCTTCAATGCTTTATCAAAGAAAGATTGTTATATGCTCAAGACCAAAAGTTATTACTAATTATTCAATGAACTCTATATGTTTCTCAATTATAAAATAGTACGCTTGTGTAATTAACATTGTTATTTTTGAGTGGTTTATAGCACTATGGTATATTGATTGAAATAGATGATTGAAATGGTAATTATCCATATAATACATTTTTAGGAAACAACTTGTCTATACATTTAAGTAATCCACCACCATGTACGATGTCCATTATTATTACTAGTAATAGATAATAAGAAATACAATGTCATTGCATTCAAATAGCTTTAACACGTTTATTTATTGAATAGTCAACGTGTTGTATTCCAGAACTTTCCAAAGTCTCCAAATGGGATTGTAGTATCTTTGTTTGGGCTCATGAGAAGAAATATTATGTGCTATAAAGGTCAAATATGATGTCCATTATTATTACTAGTAATAGATAATAAGAAATACAATGTCATTGCATTCAAATAGCTTTAACAAGTTTATTTATTGAATAGTCAACGTGTTGTATTCCAGAACTTTCCAAAGAAGTCTCCAAATGGGATTGTAGTATCTTTGGTTTGGCTCATGAGAAGAAATATTATGTGCTATAAAGGTAAAATATTAACCATTTTTTATAGATATATTTTTCATAAAATTATAATAAATGATATTAATAATTACACTGTAATTATATTCGCGATGTGATGTAAACACTAAAAATATTATCTATAACAATTGGCGTATCGGACCCTCTTGTTTGTGGGACAAGGAACCCTCTTCACCCAACGATTTGAATGGTAAATTTTAAGGAGGTATACATACCCTACGTCTTTTGGATTTTAACTTGTGACCTCTTAGAAGGAAATACATGTTCTTAACCATTAGGTCCATTGAAATAACAGCTAAATATTAACTTAATTAAACTCATTTTTTACATGAATCAAGATAAAAGAAAAAATATTAATATTCAATGAATCTCAACAATAAGAAGGACCAATTTGTGGTATTTCTTGTATGTATCTTTCACTCTCCATACAAAAGTTAATTCCAAAATCCATGGCTGATGGACTTAATCGAAACTAGACTAATTTAGTGAGACAATTACAATATTTCCTTTGATTTGTATGAAGGTTTATTAAGAGAATATTATATGAGGGTTAATCCAGGTGGATATTGGTGGCCACCCACCTATTGCAACTGGCTCCTCTTGACAATTATTAGTTCAACAATTTTTTCTATAATGATGATATTTCTTTGTAATTGTGGGTTTTTCACTTCCGAGGCTATCATGAAGCCCTACACAACATCCATGTGGATATTGGTGGCTTCCCACCTATTCCAAATCGCTTATTTTTGAAGTTTTAATGTCAGTATATCTTTCTGTATTTGCAAGGCTGTTTTGGGTCCCTAACAGATATTTTTTTTGGATTGCCATAGTCAAAATGTAGATAGAGTCATATTTTGATGGAATAATGTGTATTTCTCAAAAATACCTTTCCAATAGGCTATCACACGCCTAAAACGAAGGTCGTATGCAAAATTTACAACCCTAGGAAGTTGAGGTACCAACTTACCCATTGGGGCCCATATAACTTTTAGTGTTTCATCTCCTAGGGTTAGGTTTTTAGATGTCTAGGCTTTTGGAATTCATGAGTAATGTTAAAAATGTCTCCTAAGCCTCATTATAATCATTATGCTCAGACTGGTGCACGTAGTAGCCACATCTCTTCTCAGATATAGATACCACCATTCGAGCAAGTTTTTTTCAGCCCTGCAGTTTTATAATTTCAGCCTTTTTTATTTATTCAATAGAAGTTGTTGTTCACTGGATATCTATGGTTGTTCTCCGTATCTCTGTGTTATTATATTCAGTCTATTATTCATTTGATTATTCTCATAAATCTGGATTGGTGGTATCAGAGCGGTTTTCTCTTCATTTGGTTTTCTTCATGCATGTCCTCGACAAGATCTGGGTACAAGAAGTTGGGACTAGAACCAGTCAAGAATTTGCAAGATCGGTCACATCGAGCCCAAAAAAAACCCACGGGGGAGGAGAGAATAAATATGATGGAGAAGGAGATCATTTTAAAATGTTGCTCGAGGAAAGCCTTTCATGACAAAGGAACGAAATGATGGAAAAATTTGCATAGATCCTTTGATGGCTGCCCATAGGAGATGCATATTCATCAAGCGGTCATGCAACGCCCTTTAAGGTATAAGTAAAATTTTATATTCCGTTATTTGAAGGACTGATATATGCAGATACTGTAGATAAATGGTTGAATCTTCTCGAAGGGTATTTTTCGGTCCTCAATTTTTTCGACAGGGAAAATATCACTTTTTCACTCCTCAAGGTCATCCCTCATTTTAAGGACTGGTGGGATACTTACTCTGATAAAATTTCCATAGAGGAATCTACGATATTTTTGGTCGCCCCCACATGGCATTCCTTTAGGGATGTCATTAAATAGCAATACTACCATGTTGGAAGCTACGAGCACCAATACACAAGATGGACCATGCTGCGTTAGGAAAGGGACTAGATAGTACCAGATTTCACCAACATTTTCCATACCCTATGCAACAAATTGGGTATCAAAGACTTTGAACGAGATTTGGTGCTCAAATATCATGTTTTTCTACATAGATACATTCAAACATAAATGGAGTTTCTGGATATTGCATCATTAGGTGAAACCTAAATATATATGATGTCAAGATCGAGCATAAATTTAAGCAGAAGAGGCGAGAGTTTGGATTTGAAAAATCCTCACATCCGAAGCAAGGCAAAGGTAATCCCAATCCAAAAAACAAGGGACATAGCAAAGATGACCACTCTCAGGATAACCAGTCCAAGCCACAACACAAGAAAGGTAATGAAAAGTCAAATAATGACACGGGAAAGTGGTTTGAATACCATAAAATCCCTTGGAAGAACACCGAATATTGTTGTTCCAAGAAGTCACTGGTGGTCGAGCTTAAATCTTCCGAGTCAAAGGAATATTTTGACTCCAAATCAAATCCAGAAGCAGGGAATTGCATTATCGATGATGAATCGAGTTCCACTGTTGCTACCACCAAATTCTATCTAAGAAAACCAAAAGAACCATAGGAAGGGGAATGCCTCTTTCACTCACAAATGTGGGTAAAGGGGGCTCCTCTTCGATAGAGGAAGTTATAATAACATGATCTCAGCAGAGGTCCTCAAGCGGCTAGACTTACCAATGACACTACACCTGCATCCCTACACCATCGACTGACTTCTCTAAGGAAGAGATCTTTGTGTCAACCAATAGTGCCATCTGCCCTATGACATCAAACCCTTCAAAGATGAGGTATTGTGTGATATTGATCTGCTTGAATTTTGTGATGTTATTTTAGGACAATCATATTTTTGGAAGTGACATGTTGTGTATGAGTCTAGACCCCATAGTGTTATTATTACTTTGGGTAGCCAATTGTACAGGATACCAGAGGTAGTTCTGCTTACCACAATTTATTTAATCTATGTTAAGCAATGCAGTAAGGTCATTTCACAGACCGATAAGTTTTTCTTTTTTGTGATCCATTCTCATAGTAAGAAGAAGGCCATCGCCACATCCATGTCCTCTACACAGAGCCTCACTTTGCAGCAGAAGAAAGTGGACAGGATCGTGAAAGAGTATAGAGACATTTTCTCCTCACCCACCGGGGTACCGACACATTACCAAGTTAAGCATCCAATTGATCTAACCCCCAGTGTACCTCTACCTAATGGACTAGTCTATCGTCGCTCGCTGATGGAAAATGACGAAATCAAGCCTTAGATCCAAGAGATGATTCAAAAGGGGCACATCAAACCTAGATCCTCCCCTTCTGAAGCCTCGATTGTACTAGTACAGAATAAATACAGGATCTAGCGGACCTGCATTGACTAGAGAGCATTAAACAAAATTTCAGTCAGGAACCGGTACCTAGTTCCACAAATTGATGACCTTATTGACTAACTCAAGGGGGGAAATTCTCTTCAGCAAGATTGACCTAAATTCTGGCTACCACCAGGTTTCCATCAAATTGACTGATGGATGGAAGACAACATTCAAATTTAAAGAAGGTCTCTTCGAATGGCTAGTCATGCCCTTTGTCTTAACAAATGCACCAACCACTTTCATGAGGTTGATGGATGATGTATTGAGACTCTTCACCAACTCTTTTGTGGTGTTATATTTGGATGACATCCTCATCTTCAACAGAACTTGGGAGGAGCACATGCAATACATTACGGAGGTTTTGAGCACTCTGCGACAACAAAATTTATATGCCAACTTGGAAAAATGCTCCTTTGGAATGAACAAGGTCCAACACTTGGGCTACACTGTTGATGAGCATGGGGTACATATGGATCCAACAAAGATCCGAGTCATCCGTGACTGGCTAGCCCCGACCACACTAACCCAACTTCAGAGCTTCTTGGGACTTGCCAACTTCTACCAATGGTTCATGTTGGGATTCTCCCATATTGCATGGGCCCTCAACCAAGTGACCAAAGGAGGTGGCAGGGAAAATTTTGCATGGGGGAAGACACAACAATGACCATTTGATGATCTGAAGCATCGCTTGTGCTCATCTCCAGTAATCTCCTTAGACGATATGCAACAACCGTTCGAGATTGATATTGATGCATCCCACTATGGTGTAGGCACAGTTCTCACTCAGCATGATCATCCAGTAGCATACCATAGTGAGACACTCTAAGATATCATCTGAAAATACACGAATATAACAAGGAAATGTATTCCATTGTGCAATCCTTATGTCAATGGAAACATTACTTTCTGGGAAAGGAGATAATCATCCACACTGATCAAAAGCCTCTACAGTGCCAAGATCAACACCGGGTACCACACAAGTTTCAAGTGGGAGACAAGGTTTGGTTGAATTTACAGAAAGAATGTCTTACAGGTCCCACTCGGAAGCTCCATCCACTTCACTATGGGCCTTACACTATCACCAAGGTTGTGGGTGACAATCCTTTTGAGCTCAATACTCCACCCTTCCTTGGATTGCACCCAATGTTCAATGTGGACCTCCTCCGACCATATTTTCCACCATTATTGGACACCTCAGAGATTGTAGAACAATTGAAACCAATAGAGATAAACCATGACTTCATGGAACAAGAATCCACTGATCATATAGTGGAAACACAGGGAAAAGGAACTCCCCAACAGAGGATCCAACTTTATCAAGTTGTCAAGGCAGCATAACTCCTCCACCAAGGAAAGTGGCTCACCTAGAGCCAAATTCAACAAAACAATCCTCACATGATGAAGGAAATCAACACAATGGATGCCATTTATTCCTAAGGGGGGAGGGCTGATTCAGGTGGATATTGGTGGCCACCCACCTATTCCAACTGGTTCCTCTTACAATTTTAAATTCAACACATTTCTCTGTAATGATGAAATTTCTTTGTAATTATGTGTTCTCCACTTATAGGTCTATCCTGAAGCCCTACACAACATTCAAGTGGATATTGACGCCTTCCCACCTATTCTAACTTACTTATTTTGGAATTTTTCATGTTAGTACATCTTTATGCACTTCCAAGGATGTTTCAGGGCCCTAAACAATGGTTTTTTTGTCTTTCCAGAGTCAAACTATAAACATATTTAGATTTTGACGATATAATGTGTATTTATCAAAAATACCTTTCCAACGGGCTATCACACACCTAAAACGAAGGTCGTATACAAAAGATACAATCCTGGGAAGTTGAGGTACCAACTTACCCATCGGGGCCCACATAACTTTTGGCGTTTCATCTCCTAGGGTTAGGTTTTTGGATGTCTAGGTTTTTTACATTTATGATTAAAAAGGCTTCTGGAGCCTCATTGTAATCATTTTTCTCAGCCACATCTCTTCTCAGAGATAACTACCACCATTCGAGCAAGTTGTTTTCAGTTGTGCAGTTTTACAGTTTCAACCTATTTATTTATTCAATAGAAGTTATTGTTCACTCGATATCTGTTGTTGTTCTCCGTATATCTATTTTATTGTATTCAATCCGTTATTCATTTTGTTTCACTCATAAATCTGGATCAAGGGTAATCCTAACATGAAATATTTTTCAAAATTGTGACGGATGGTGTCACTATTAATCCTATTCTATTTTTTTGGAATAACTAGGGAATTGGTTATATTTTCTTTTTTAATTTCAGTGTATTATAAAATTTGTGTGGAATCTAATATTTTCTAGTAATTTTTATAATTTTGATATCTAGAATAAAACATGGGTTGTTCATAATTTAAATCCCTTTTAGTAAAATTATTCTTTTATAAAATAGGATAAACATTCTTCAATTCATGAATTATAGATGTTCATAAATATTCTAAATTCAAATTTGTGTGGAATCTAATATTTTCTAGTAAATTTTAAAATTGTGTTATCTAGAGTAAAAGATGGGTTATTCAAAATTTAAATCCCTTTCAACAAAATTGATTTTCTATAAAAATAAGGAAAAAATTCTTTGATTCATGAATTATATATGTAACAGCCTAATATATTTCTAACATTATTAAGTCTCATAAACATTTTATGCGATAAACTGAAATAATAACTTTCAAGCATAATGTTGATTTTCATAACAGAAACTTCAGTAGCTTAGATTTATCCATAAACACTGATTTCATGACAGAAGAAATAAATACATAACTTGACAAAGTACCTGGTTCTGATGCTAATTTATGTTGCATGATGCCTTTCTCTCTGCTACACAGTCCAGTCCTGCCACAGACACAGAAAATAACTGCCCAAAACTAATGTCCACCCTGCCAACTAGGAAAACGACCTAGCTCCAAGATATCTACAGATATCTTGGCCCCCGTGCCCAAAACCTACAACAACTCGGTGCCTCCCTGATCAATATGTCACAACCAGTAAATATCGTGCCCCAATCTGAGCACACATGTCACAATAAAGCTCTCGGCTCTCTGCAGATAGAAAAATAGTTCTCTGCAACCATCCCCCCCTGACGAATGGTGCACACATCCCCCTCTTCCCCCCCTTATTCCTCCCGACCGACTCACGCCTTTACTTCACAACCACCCTCGTCCCCCTCCATACTCCTTCCATTAATATTTTATCTTCTCGGGACTATCAGGCTCCCTCTCTGCATACGCAACCATTTTTTTAACATTTTTCATTGATCTTTTAAATTTATTTCTCAGGTCGTTAAATGTGATCTATAGTTAGAGTATTACTTAAGTAATCACACTTATTTTCTTTAATTAATTTTGCTTTATAATCTTTAAGTATTCATTTAACTAGGGTCGTTACATACACCCACCCTTCAAGAAACTTCGTCCTGAAGTTATGGTATCATATGGTGCAAAGGAAAAGAGCATGGTTCACATATTCATAACAATAACTGACACTATCAGTAGGTAAACCAAGAAATCCATACATACTAATGTATATGTACAAGGAATGCATGTGTAGCTAGTACATGCAAACCCTGTACATGTACTAATAATCAAATTGTCATTCTTTAATAATTTACGTATGCATTCAATCCAGTCAGCAAGGCTAGTCTTTCATAAAAGACAACAATCATTAATTGTTTAAGAAATTCTTTAATCACAATTATTCGATTCAATAATTTATTTTAAACAACTGTGGTTTAGTCACATCATAATGAATATTCATATATACACATTTTTCTTCATCAACTCCCACCACATGAAAGATCCCCATAAAGTCTCAACTATCTACTCATCCTTCCTTCCTAACCTACTTCCAACTCCATTCCTATCCGTCCTCTGATAGACTATCTTGGAGCGTCAGCTATACTGACCTAACTCCAAATAGAACTCGTAAGTGGAAGTGTCGCTCACTTGACCAAGCTTCCCTAGCAGGCAACTGACAGTCATCATCACACGACCTGGGGAGCGTGAACTAGCACAGTTCTCCCATGACTTCAGGTTTCGGAGGATACACGGTGGGAAATGCCTCCACCCCTCCTAACAGAACCAGGGTCAACACCCTACAATGGAACACACAGGGGCACCGTGTTGCTAGAGGTTTTGTCATCGTTTATTTGGTTGTGGGCAGTGTTAGTACCAAAATCATGCAATAGTCCATGTATCGTAGCAATGCATTCAAATCAATATAATTTCCATATACATTATTCATACCATAATGTTTCCCGATTAGTGGCCCCATTATCCACTTTCATCATCATTATCACTTAGCTATTTCATAGCCCATAACCTGCAGGTTAGTCCGCAGTACAACTCGTATTTTCTATGCATTATCATCATATAATTTCATACTTTCGTTATCTCAATTTGGTATCCCCGTATCAATACATTAACATCAAAGTTTTCTAATTTGAATTAGATTTCACAATATCCTATAATTCATACTTTTTACACATTCACAAAATTATCATTTACCAAAATAGATTTCTTCGTATCCAACATCATTCTAATGGTATTTAAACATTCAACAATTTCTCTTTCTCACAATATGTCTCATCGTATACATCATCATCAATAGCCTTTATACATTCATAAATTTTCATTCACATAATAGATCGCATTACATGCATCATCATCAATAACATCTAAATATTCATAAAAGTTCATACTTTTAAAGTTTAAGTGTATCACTTAATGGTTTCACTGTGACTGGAAAAATAAAGTGTATAGGCCTCAGGAAATCCTGGCCGTCTTAGGTCAAAAAGGTGGTGTTACCTACACCCCTCCTTCGAGAAACACGTTCTCGAGGTGGTCAAAATAGCGATGGATAGTCTCGCCGTAGTGTCACGGCATCCTCCCAAGTAGCAGATCCGGGACTATACTTGTCCCACTGGACCTTAACTTGGTATACCAAACGGTTTCTGAGTTGTCGGACTCTACGGTCCATTATGCATAATGGTTCGACCGTGAGGGTTCCCACGTCCGATACCTGCAATTCTTTCCAATTTAGTTTATGTGATTCATCAGCAACATAATGACGTAAAACAGATACATGAAATACATTATGAGTTTTATGCAAGTGGGGTGGCAGTACGAGACGATAGGCAACGGGTCCAACTTTCTCTTGGACCTTAAATGGACCTATAAACCGAGGTGACAACTTTGTCCCCTTCCCGAACCATATGGTACTCTTATTAGGCCTGATTCGAATGAAAACCTGATCTCCCACTTCATAACTTTGGTCGATCCTGTGTGCATCTGCATATCTTTTCTGCCTATCTAGTGCTTCCTTTAGTCTCTGTCTAATTTGAATTACATGTTCCTCCATTTCTTGAATCAATTATGGCCCCACCGTTACTCGGTCTTCTAGTCTATCCCAACTCAATGGTGTTCTGCATGGTCTCCCATACAAAGCTTTGTATGGTGGCATTCCGATGGAACTATGATAACTATTATTGTAAGCAAACTCTACCAAAGGTAGGTACTTTTCCCACTGGGTTTGATAATCCATTACATACATCCTAAGCATGTCTTCCATAACTTGATTTACTCTCTCAGTTTGCCCATCTGTTTCAGGATGATAAGATGTGCTTAAGTTTAACTGATTCCCCAATGCTGACTGTAAACTTATCCAAAATCTAGATGTGAATCTGGAGTCCCTATCTGAAATAATCTTCTTGGGTATCCCGTGCAAACGGATAACTTTGCTTATGAACACTCGTGCCACATCAGCAACATCGTAAGTGTCTCTAACCAGAATGAAATGAGCACTCTTGGTTAACTTGTCCACTATCACAAGAATGGCATTGTGTCTATGAGATGTGAGCGGCAATCCTACAACAAAATCCATCGAGATAACTTCCCACTTGGACATAGGGACATCATGTGGTTGTAGGAGGCCTGCCGGGTGATGGTGGTCGGCTTTCACCTGTTGACACTCTAGGCATTTGGCGACGAAATGGACTATAACGCGCTTCATGCCTGCCCAAAAGAAGAGTTTCTTCATATCTACGTACATCTTCATAACTCTCGGATGTGCACAATAAAGTGACCTATGGGCTTCCTTCAGTATGATGTTTCGAATATCCCCATTCTCAGCGATGTACATCCTTCCTTGATATCTTAACAATCCGTCTGTTTCCAGATTACATCCTTCATACTTTGGGTCTATCTGCCTCCCACTCTGAATGTCTGAAGTAACCTTTAAATACCAACTGTCTCTTTGTAGTTGTGTCAACACCTGTTCCCTCAGACTGACCTTTAAGGTCACCAAGGAGAAGATACGTGGTCTCCTACTCAAGGTATATGCGACCACATTTTCCTTTCCCTTTATATAAGAAATACCAAAATCATACTCACTCATAAAATCACTCCATCGCCTTTGCCTGGAGTTCAGATCTCTTTGAGTGAAGAGGTGTTTTAAACTTTGATGGTCCGTCTTGAGCTCAAAACTTCATCCCACAAGATAGTGCCTCCAAAGTTTCAGAGCTAGCATTACAGCTGCCAACTCTAAGCCATGAGTCACGTATAAGTCTTCGTGCTTCTTCAACTTTCATGACGCATAAGCTATCATGCCTCCATCCTGCATCAGCACGACCCCCAAACCTTGTTTCGAGGCATCCGTGCAGACCATGAAGTCCTTTTCCATATCTGGCACTTGCAGAATTGGTGCACTAGTTAGTAATCTCTTAAGCTCCCTGAATGCACTATCACATTCTTCTGTCCATTCATACCTGACCCCCTTGCATTGCAAAGTGGTGATGGGTTTCGCTACTTTTGATAATACTTCCACAAATCTCCGGTAATAACCCGCTAGCCCCATGAAGCTCCTTACATCATGGGCATTCTTCGGCACTGGCCATTCCATAATGGCCTTTACCTTTTCTGGGTCCACCGAGATTCCTTTGCCGGAAATGATGTGACCTAAATAGTGGATTTCCTTCTGGAAGAAGGAACACTTCGATAGCTTCCCATACAATTTGTTCTCTCTAAGGCAAGAAAACACTATTCGTAAGTGTTCCTCGTGTTCTCTTTCATTCTTGGAATAGATGAGAATGTCATCTAGAAAAACTTGGACAAATCGATCTAAGTATTTCCGGAATACGTTGTTCATGAGACTCATGAATACTGCTGGAGCATTAGTCAATCCGAAAGGTACCACAAAAAACTCATAATGTCCAAATCGAGTTCGAAAGGCAGTTTTCGGGATATCACCCTCCTTAATCCTCAACTGATGATACCCTGATCGCAAATCGATCTTTGAGAATACCGCCGCTCCTTTCATCTAATCGAAGAGGTCATCTATTCGCGGCATTGGGTACCTATTTTTCACTGTAGCACGGTTCAAGTCCCTGTAATCTATACACAGTCGTAAGGATCCATCCTTCTTCTTTACAAAAATTACCAGTGCGCCCCAAGGTGAGACACTGGGCCTTACTATCCCTAAGTCTAGTAACTCCTTCAACTGCATTTGCAATTCACAAACTTCCGGCGTTGTCATTCGATACGGAGTCTTGGATATTGGTTCTACACCGGGTTTTAGCTCGATAGTAAAATCAAGATCCCTCTCCGGAGGTAACCCTGGTAACTCGTTTGGGAAAACATATGGAAATTCTGACAATACCAGATACTGACCTAATGAGGGTCCCTTCCTTTCATTCATTTCCTCCACTACATAAAGTTGGCACCCTTGCCTCAAGCACCGCTTGACCTTCATAGTTGATATAAAGCGTAATGAGACTTTTCTCTGTACACCCTGGATCTCTATTGGTCTTCCTTCATCATCAATACAAAGTACCCTCTTTGCGAAACAATCTACCAAAGCTCGATGAGACACTAACCAATCCATCCCAATGATTAGGTCATACATCCCAAGAGCAGTGACATATACCTTCAACCTGGTAGTGCACACTTCTAGGTCTTCTACACAATTATCGACGCTAGGTCCTACAACTTGTTTTTCCCCCGAAGCCATCTCGACTTGTTTAAAGTCATCGTGCTCGTAGGCTGCCAGCCCACTCTTCTCTAATACAGATGGTGAAATGAAACTATTTGTCGCACCAGAATCAAACAAAATCTTAACATTTATATGATTTAGCGTACCTGATGACTCCACTATTGTGGATTGATGTTCATCCTGGCGGTTGTTAACCGCTGCATAAATCTTGTGGTTGCTACTTGATCTTCCCATTGGTGCCTTTCCTTCTCTATGCATAAACCCTTGTTGTAACTCCGGGCAGTCCCGCTGGTAATGGGGTCCTTTGCACCTCCAACAGGTAATATGAGATGGGACCGATGCACTGTTATGTGACGGTCCCTGAAATGAGTTCCTCCCCCTGGAACCCCTGCCCCTACTAGTTGTTCCCTGCGATTGTCGTGGGCCTGTCTGCACCGTTGGCGATGAATGAAACGCAGCACAATATGCCATTGAAATCCCTGCAGTTACTGTCCTTGGTACGCCTCTGTTACCATAAGGTGGTGGCCTTGAGCCCCCTCCCCTTGAAAATATCCTTGGGGTATTTCCTACGAATCCTGGGCGATGCGGAAATGTCGATCTTGCACCCCCTGTTAAGTTCATGTGTTCTTCTGCGTAATGCGCACTTTATACCACCTCTTCTACTGAAGACAGCTTCCACATCCTTACCATAGCTCTTATCTTAGGGTTCAGTCCATAAACGAAGCGATCAGCCTGTCGTTGGTCGGTATCCATATACGACACATATTTGACCAGTTTCATTAATCTGATCTCATATTCTTCTACAGTTCTATTCCCTTGTATTAAGGCATGAAATGCCCCTACCTGTTGTTCCTCGTAGTATGCTGGTAGATATTTCCTTCAGAACCTCTCCTTGAAAAGTTCCCAAGAAATTGTGTCTGGGGTAAGGTGTAGTTGTCTTTCTAAGTTTCCCCACCAGTTCAAGGCGTTGTCCCTTAACTGGAAAATTGCAATCTTGGCCTTTGAATTGGATGTATAATCCCTTAAGGCAAAACACCTTGTCATGCCTTCCAACCATGCTTCCGCGCATTCACTGGCGCGACCTCCGGCAAACTCTGGAAGTTTGATCCTCTGTAACTCTCGTGTGATGTCTCCGGGTGGAAGTTCTCCCCTTGAGTTCCTTGAGGCTTCTGGATTACCGGTTCCAGATGGTGAGGGTTCCACTTCATCCCCCGCTGGTTGGCGCCCCTTTAAGGTCTCGTTAATGGCTTCCAACGAGCGTAGTATGAGGGCTAGTTCAGGCGGTGGTGGTGGTGGCGGTGGTGGTTTCGGTGGTGGTGATGGTGTGGGTGACGTCGGTGGTTCCTGTGACGATGCTCCCCTGCCTCGACCCCTTCGAGTCCTGGCCATCCTGTATGACTTAACCTGCATCACCCCAAAATTGTCCAGGTGAGTTCAAGGACGTCTCATATTGGTGCTACTCAAACTTAGAAATAGGGTTGGGCGTAAGTTTTCTTTACTTGTCTGTAAACAAACATTACTCCATCAGGGGAATTGGCTCATTTTGGGTCAGGTTTAAGCATCTAAGCTTGGTTTGTTTGTTCTTGCAAAAGAATTATTGGTTCCCTCGCCCTATGACTACATTAGCCTTGTGCTTTACTCGACACTTCCTAGTGCATGCGCCACCAGTCTAAGTCTTAATCATAATTAAATATCTTTAAGGTAGACTAACCTTACACTTAATTAATGAACTAATTTTAAAAAGAATATTATTATACTAATTTAATTTAGCTTAAATTAATAATAAAAATTATCTTGACCTTATATATATATACATATTATTTATACTAATTTATTTAATTTAATTTAAATTATTTTAACCTTTTGACTATATAAAAAAATGATTAACGTCCTCACAAGGGTTCGGGCACACATGGGTTCCACGTGCTCGTCTGGCTTTCATAAGCTCCCTCGTATCCCAATTTCTACACCTGTCAACCTTTCAATGCTCCACGCATTTTCCTCTGTCCCACTTTCTCCCTTATTGGGTCTTTCCTCGCATCAATCTTGTTCACCACAGCTCTGCCTCTGCTCTTCTCTAAGGTTTTCAGAATTCTCCCGCCATGGTTCACCTTCACAATGTAGTTCAGAGCACTTTACCCGTTCGTCTTGCAGAAACCGAGTATTTTGATATGGCCCCTGATAAGATTCAGGACCTGGAGTCCAGTCTCCTTGAATCTCTGGGAACCAGTCCCTTGTCTGTACATTTTGCGGAGCTCGCCCTCAGCTACAGTAAGAGGTACGATTCATTCCGCCTGTGGTGCATAGTTTAAGTACCTTCATGAAGAATGCAGGGTTATTTGTATCAATAATTTGCATAGACCTTCCTTTCACGGTGGTAATAATAGGTGATTTCTTCTTTCGAACAAAATTCATTCGCCTGTGTAAACTTATAGCTATAAGCGTATATATATATATATAGTTATATGTGTATACATGATTTTTCATCTTCATCAACTGAGCCGAGCGGCTCTGCGAATTTCCCCTGGTGTCACTGGTCAATATCCGACCCTCAGGTCTTTCCATTTCTTCGGGTTTTCTTCCCTGGGACCGCACCCAAATTCCCTTTAGGAATCGTGTTATCGGGCTTCGGGGTTTCATATTCCTTAATGTCGAGAATTCCTGTTCCTTCAAATTCCCGATACGACATTTTATGTGCTATCCCTTCGGGCTAGACACTCATCTCATATGACCGACGTCCCATGTGACCCTAGCCCTATCTTTCATCGGAGTTTTGGGGTTCTCAATGTCGAGCCTCACAAGTCCTTAGGACTCGCGATTCTCCGATCCTCGATTTGATCCTAGCGCTTTAGCTCTCCAAGCTAATCCCGTGGTCCACACGACCTTTCCTCATGACCGCGGTCTTGTCCTTATCGGGTTTCGGGTTTCGCGACTTTCGTTGTTACGAACCCCTGCCCTCGCAGTTTCCCGACTGTCGATTTACCGATGCGGTACCCTGTTCGTTAGCCCTTTGGCTAAGCCTTTTTGGCCCATATGACCACTATATCCCAGGGCCACGGCCTTATCCCACATCGAAGTTTCAGATATCACAATACTGCATTGCATGAATCCCGTGTCCACGGAATTCCCGATATCCCGATGCACCTATTCCTTGCGTTCGCCCCGTTCTGGCTATGCCGAGGTCCATGTGACGTGCACCCACGTGACTGCGGTCTTATCCTCATCGGGATTGGGGGTTTCACGATTCTTACTGTCATGAACCGCTCGTCCACGGAATCCCCGATTTCCCGATGCACGATGTGATTAAGCCTTGATCAAAGCTTTAATTAATTAATGCCCTTTTGACGAAGGTTTAAGTGTTTAACACAATTCCATCGCATAGCAGGCCACGTGTCCACCGTTGACCCCTCTGTGGGCCCCGTTATCCCTTGACCCATGGGGAAATCGCGTTTCGCGATTTCATTATGCATAAATACCTTGTCCACGGGATTCACGATTTCCGATTCGCGATGGCCCAATGGACGACCTCCCATCGAGACCTTTCTCGATGGCTCCGATCATTGCCATGTGTCCTCGGAATGAACGGCTCAGATCTCGTCAGAAAATCGCGTATCGCGATTCCGTGTGACATATTTTTTGTGTGCCCAAATACTCTGATTTCCGACTCTCTCCTGGGTTCTGACACGCATCCGAAATGATGGACGGTTTAGATCGATTGTTGGGGTTCCTTGCTTTTATCGGGAATTTTCCCGTCGGGAAATCAGCACTTGAGTTGTCGCTATTCTCCGTCCTCACGAATCCCCGACTCCTGATCCCCGATGGTACACGTCATTGACCCCGCATGAGTTGACGTTTGACACCTGTCCTCCCTCGGTGTATCGAAGTTCGCGAGTTCACGAATCCAACACCTATGAGTTTCGGGACTTGCGTTTTCCTGAACTCCGACCTGCGATCATTCGGTGTGACGCGATACCTGTCCACCACCCTAACCCTGGTGGTCCCACAACGCTTACATCACTGTCGGGATATCGTCGATCGCGATTCCCAACAACGCGATTTCTTTGTCTTCGAGAACCCCGATTTCCCGATCCACGACTCTTTGGGATCTCCTGACACGCGTCACGCACAATGGACGGTCCAGATCCGATCGGGAAATCGCGTATCGCGATTTCAATCTGCACAAGTCTCTCGTCTCCGGAAACCCTGATTTCACGACTCTCTGGGATCTTTCAACACGCACCACTACTGTTTGGACGGCTCTGATCTTATCGCGATTTCAACATGCAACGGTTCTACACTCCTAAGATTTTCGATAATAAAATCCCGACGCCTCCCCAAGACGCTGACACGTGTCCTGCCGAGATCAACAACCATGATCCGTTCTCCTGCGTACTAGACAGCTCTCCTTGGCACGGTTAAAATTTATATTGGTCTATTGTTCTTGATCTTTTGCATTATTTAAAATTTTTCCCACTTCAAGCCTTCGAAAGAAGCTTTCCCTCAACATTTCCATCGATTTCAGGTGTCTATTCTACCCGAAACTTCATTGTCAAGTATTGCTCAAAATAAAATTAGTTATCATCTCGGTTTTTCGCGGTTAATAGATTTATTCAGGTTGTTTTAAGGATAGTCATTTTGTGGAAAGTGAACCTTCAAATTATCCGGTCTACCGCCACTTAATTTAAAGGGCGTTCCATCGAATGTTCAAACCCGGACTGTAGTAACCATACATAATCCAGTTACAGGATATTGCCTAAAGCAGTTGCTTGTGATACATCTTATGAGATCATTTGCTTGGATAATGAAGGGATACTACCTGGGTATATTTTCGGGTACTGTATGAGTCCTGTTTGGTCAAGCTCAATGTGTGTTTCTTACAGGTTAAGCGTGGTTGGAGTTAACACTCTGGGTTTCGGCCCTTAGGCTCCATATTTCGAACTAAGACGCTCTGATACCATATGTAATAGCCTAATATATTTCTAACATTATTAAGTCTCATAAACATTTATGAGATACACTGAAATAATAACTTTCAAGCATAATGTTGATTTTCATAACAGAAACTTCAGTAGCTTAGATTTATCCATAAATACTGATTTCATGACAGAAGAAATAAATACATAACTTGACAAAGTACCTGGTTCTGATGCTAATTTATGTTGCATGTTGCCTTGCTCTCTGCTACACAGTCCAGTCCTGCCACAGACACAGAAAATAACTGCCCAAAACTAATGTCCACCCTACCAACTAGGAAAACGACCTAGCTCCAGGATATCTATGAATATCATGGCCCCCGTGCCCAAAACCTCTAGCAACTCGGTGCCTCCCTGATCAATATGTCACAACCAGTAAATCTCGTGCCCCAATCTGAGCACACATGTCACAGTAAAGCTCTCGGCTCTCTGCAGATAGCAAAATAGTTCTCCGCAACCATCCCCCC
>JZKD02S1975365.1:575667-587489 GCA_000966675.3 Picea glauca | reverse complement strand
CAGAGGCCGAATATGTTGCAGCAACTTCCGCAGCATGTCAAGTTGTTTGGCTAAGAAGGTTAATGAGTGACTTATCACCAAAGAAATTGGAGCCAACTCCAATATATTGTGACAAAAATTATGCAAATACATTGTCCAAGAATCAAGTCTTCAACAAAAAGAGCAAGCACATTGATATATGTTATCATTTTATTCGAGAATTGGTAAATGAAGATGTAATCACTGTAAGGTTTTGTAAATCAGCAGATCAGCAAGCTGATATCTTCACAAAGCCTTTGGGCACAGAAACATTTGTATCACTCAGATCTAAGCTGAGTGTTGTTAGGTTAAATGATTTTCGCGCTCCAACTTAAGGGGGTGTGTTAGACGAATAAGTTGAGCGATTTGCTCCATGATTTGCTCCGCGATTTGCTCCTTTGATTGAGCAAATCGCTCCTTTGATTGAGTTTAGTTAATTGTCAATTAGTTGGTTTCTTGTTTTCATCAGTGAGTGAGCTGTTAGTCGCTTCGTTATTTACGAAGCATTTCCATGCATGTAATTCCTTTATATATCAATTCAATAATGAGATCCGGTGTGGTGTTTTTGTGTTATTCTGTTCTGCGGTTCTTAGTAAATTCGTTTTCTGTTTTCTCTGTTCTATCAATTCGTTTTTTCTGTGGCTGCAGATTTGTTTTTGTTTTCAGTAAAGGAGACCTGTCTGAATTTAACGTGGGAGAACATATGTAAATCGAAAGGGCAGAGCTTGGAATGCTGGGGCTGCAATGGACGAGATGGGATTACTGTTAATTTTCGATCGAAGTGGACCACTCAGTTCTTGGAGGGGATTTCAACTTCAACAAACATGGCGAGAAGCTTAAATACTTGCAACGATCGGGGATATCTGTAACATGGATGGGAAAGAGAACCACAACCATCCATTGAATTCACAAGGTCGATATGGTCAAATAGGCTCTATCCATGTAGAAAACAACGCTACGGATCCCAAAACGGCTTGGGAGTGGAAACATTTGAAAACAAAACAACGCTAGGGATCAGAATGACCATGGCTATGTAGAAAACCAACCACGCTAGGGATCTCAACACTGCTTGGGAGTGGAAACATTTGAAAATTGCCACGTCAATGTAATGAAATTGCCAGGGAACGGTTATTTCAATTATTACTTAGCATTACCACAATGGTTAATATTGAAAAAGTAAATGTTTAATGTCAATTAAATTTGTATGAAAGCAGTAAATGTTTAATGTCAAGTAAATTTGTATGGATTTGTAAGTATGCTACATCACAATCGATAAGCTAATTTAATAATTTTTTAATCCTATTAAATAAAAGTGAAACAGTAAACAAATTAATTACAATTTTTAATCAAAAAATAATTAATTTACAAATTATTAATAAAAAAATAATTTTAAATAAAAAAAAACTAATTAATTTATAAATTATCAATAAAAAATGTAATTTTAAATTAATAAATTTTAAAATAAAATTCTTTTAATAATAATAATAATAATCTATTTTTATTATCACGGTTAAGTTAGACATAAAATTGGTCAACAATTTTGGATTAGTAAAATCTAAGGAGATATACATACTCAATTTTTTTTTTATAAAATCCTGAATTGTAATTGATTATTTATTGATACATTATTATAGTTTGATCAATAACATAACTTTTATTATTATTTTGATTAACATAACCACATTATAATTATAAAAGTGATTGTTTTAAGTGGATAAACTATATAATTCTTTTATAATAAATATGTAAAATTAAAATTAGGATTACAAATTAAAGTTAAGATTTCAAATCTAATAGAATGTAGGATTTCAAATTACTATGCACCTTAACCAAATTTAATTAATTTACCATTTTAATGAGTTTTTTTTTAACCTGACGTTTTTACTGAGTTTTTTTTAAGGCCATAATTTTTTTTTATCAGCCATCTTTTAACGTTCTCCAGCCATGAGTTAACGGCTGTGCTAGTTATCTTTGTGCTAATTATCTTGTTGGTAAGCCGCCAGAATTTGTCGTTATCTTCTTGGACGGAAATTTTAATGAGTCAGATTTCAATGCATAGAGTAAATATGTATAATTTTGTTGTGTTATATCAAATCATAAATTTTGATAAACTATAATCATCTTAAGTTTATAAATGATGTTTCCACTTTATATTTTGTCTATAAACTTCAAAAATAGGCATAATGAATGTTTTTTCTATTATTCCTTTAATCTCACATTCACACGTTTTTTCTATTATTTTCTTAGCCCCACATTCATATGAGATGAGGTGAGAAATATATTTAAAAATTATTAATCTAAAAATTATGTGAATGTATATGATGAATCATTTAGATACAAAACTTTAAAAATATACATAGTAAATGTTTTCTTTATTATTCCCTAACCTCCACTTTCATATATGTTGAGATAAAAAATATATTTAAAAATTATTAATCTAAAAACTATGTGAATATACATGATTCAATTTAAATACAGAATTTGCACATATCAATAATTTTATTGTTTCCATTTATGCTCAAACATTGCACATATCAATAATTTCAATAATTCCATTGTTTCCATTTACACCCAAACATTGCACATATCAATAATTCCATTTAGACTCTAGACACAATTTAATCTAAAAAACTATGTGAATATACATAATTCCATTTAGACCCTAGACTTTACACATATAAATAACTCCATTGTGTCACATTAGGATTATGATAGTTGGGTTGTTGGGTTACACATTTAATACTTTGACTTTACACATTTGTTGGGTTAGAGCTTTGAATACTTAATACTTAGTCACTTCGGGGCTAGTGGTAGTTGGGTTGTTAGTTACACATTTAAAAAACCTAAAACATGATAAGGTTCAACCAAGTCAATCTAATAGTGGATGGATAAAATTGATAAGGCTTAGAAATCACTATATTCAGTTTCTGAGTTTACTTAACAAAATTTTATTCTTTAGAGTTTCCATTCTACATGCAACTAGATATAATAAATTTATAATTTTTTTTTATCAAATAATTAATATAATCCTAACTCTAATAATTAATTAGTTGTTAATCATTTCCTCCTACTATAAATTTATAATTTATTTTATCAAATAATTAATATAATCCTAACCCTATTAATTTATTAATTAATTAGTCGTTAATCATTTCCTCCTACTATACACTTTGGTTGCAAATATCTGAGTCAACCGGTTTACATAGGGGCTAAATTTGTGAGGGCATCTAAAGCCAGTGAGCAGAACATCCTAGATGAGAGTATTGTCCGCCATTATAGAGTCAACTCTGTCTATAGGATGGTATGCATCCCACCCGACATGGGAGGAATTATCGACAAATACAAATACATGTTTACAGAGGAGCATATGATATCCCGACACTATTTTCCCACCCGAAAACAAGTATTGCTTCCAATATTGAAAACTGAGGAAAAAAAAAAATACATGGATTCAAATATTAAATCTGAGAATCATAAATAGTAAATAGTTAGTTTATGAATTTCAATAGGATCGGTAAACTTAAAATTTTCACAACTAGTAAATTATAAACATTAAATTTTTCACAACTATTAAATTATAAACATTAAAATTTTCACAACTAGTAAATTATAAACAGTAACTATAAATCATAAACCTAAATCAGAAATTATAAACAGTAAAATGAAAAACTAAATCGTAACAACAAATCAAAAACCTAAATCGTGCTCTCTTGCTCCAATGCATCTAATAATACTACTAACAACAATAGCAATATATGGTCACATAAAGTGGAGTAACGACATGAACATAAATTTAAAATTGATCGCCACATAAAGGAGTCCATAATATGAAACTCCCGCCACCAAGATGCCAGCTAAAAGAAAATAATTAGGTCAGGGAACTAAACGTGGCACACCATTAGTCTAATAACATACTTCATTACTAATTACATAAACATAGTAATTAGTTGGATAACATAGTGATTTTTTAATATCATTATGTTTCATTGTCCTCTTTATCAATAATTAAAGTAGAAAGTGGTGCAATAAATGTACATGATTCTATTTAGACCCAGACATTGCATATCAATAATTCCATTGTTTCCATTTAGACCCGAGACATTGCACATATCAATAATTCCATTTAAACCCTAGACACATTTTAATCTAAAAACTGTGTGAATGTACATAATTCCATTTAAACCTCAGACTTTGCACATATCAATAATTCCATTGTGTCGCATTGGGAGTCTGATACAAACACTCGATCTTTGAATACTTAGTCACGTCGGGGCTGATGATAGTTGGTATGTTAGTTACAAATTAGAAAAACCTAAAAGATGATAAGGTTCAACAAATGTGTAGAGGAAACCAAGTCAATCCAATACGAGATGGATGCAACTGATCAGACCTAGAAGTCACTGTATCCACTTTGTGATTGTCCAATAGTTCACTCAATCAATTATTCTTCTTTAGAGTTTACATTCTGCATTCTACACGCAATCACGGATAATAAATTTATAAAAAAAATTAATCTAATAATTAATACAACTTTAACCTTAATAATTAATTAGTTGTTAATCATCTCCTAGTGGGATAGACTTTTGGTTGAAAATATATGCGTCAACTGGTTTACATAGTAGGTAAATTTGTACATCCTAAGTGAGAGTATTGTTCGGCCATTATGGATTTAACTTTGTATGTAGGATGGAATCAAGACATGTCTACAGAGCGCATATGATATCCCCACCCTATTTACCTAAATCAGAAATCGAACTCATAAACAGTAAAACAAAAACCTAAATCGTAAATTGTGATTCTCATAAATGTAAATCAAAAACCTAAATGGTAAATTGTGATTCTCTTGCTTGTACTACAATGCAAAAACCTAAATCTTAACATTTAATCAAAAACCTAAATAATAAATCGTGCTTCTCTTGCTCAGGCTCCAATGCGTCCAATGGTGTGAGTAACAATAATAACAATATATGATCACAAAAAGGTGGAGTAACAACATGACCATAAATTTAAAATGGAAGGCCACACAAAGGCAGCCATAATATGAAACTCCAGCCTCCAAGATGCCAACTACCATCATCCGTAAAAGAAATAGGCATTCGTAAAAGAAAAAGGCGAGGAAGTGGATAGTAAAAGAAAAGAATTAGGTGAGATAATTAAAAGTGGCACAACACTACCCTAATCAGATACTCCATTGCTAATTACATAGATACTCCATTGCTAATTACATAAACGTGGTAACGAGTTTTACAACATTATAATTTTTTCATCAAATTAATTAAATGTGAAAACATAAACATATAAAAGTATTGTGACCACCAAAAATATTTGATCCACATTTGATCTTGTCATATAAAAGTATTGTGACCATCAAAAATATTTTATCCACATTTGATCTTGTACATAAAAAGACATTAAAGATTAAAAATGTATTAAAAAAAACATTAAAGATTAAAAATGTATTAAATGTGCCCCATTTCCAATATGTATACGCCTATAGGTGTAAATATCATGGCAATAAGTACGTTATGTGATTCATTGTTATCCATATCAACTTGTTCTGCACATTGCTCGCCCTGCAATATCAGGATTGGTGTTCTTTTGACCCCACACGTATTCATCTTTGTTAATTTGAGCAGAGTTTATAGCATGAGAGACGACGTGCTGAATGCTTGTGTTTCACATAATTAACAACATAAAAACAGAAAAGTTTTTTAAAGATGGGAAAACTCAAAACCCTGCATATGATCTATATATTTTGTGTATTTGATGTCAAATAGGACTATCGACTACGCAATAAAATAGAGTTTCGAAAAAGATTAAGCCTCGAGTCGTCCCTATTTTAAGTTTTAAAATGTCAATTAAGGAGCGCTATATATGTGTATTTTAAAATTTGGTGACGGATTCATCCATTAACGTAAACTAAAACCCCCTTGGCAGGGGACAGACCATGTCCCCTTCCATGCAATCGATGTGTCCAACCTTCTATTCCACGTCAAATGATGATAAGTCGTAGCCACAATCATATTCAATCTTCCGTTGGGTCTAGAAAACAACTTCTCCAATGAAACAAGAAGGGAGGAGGAAATAACATCTGTTCAAACAAATGATGATAAGTCGTAGCCACCGTCATATTCAATCTTCAATTCGGTATAAACAAAAACTTCTCCAATGAAACAAGAAGGAAGGAGGAAATAACAGATTTATGTTAAAATCTTGAGTCGTATTCTAAACGTTTTATTTTATTTTTTTAATTGGCTTAGATGTTCATGACCATGAATAAATACAAAGAGGACATATGCCATAGGCTGCAATGGTCACGAAGTCTCAAAATCAATCTCAATATATATGTATACAATGGAGTACAATCTAATCTCCCATGATCATTGAACTCATATAGGTATTGGTCCAATGAAAGACAACAACATATTGGAAATGTTGCTATTGTAAGCTGGAGGTCTTCTACACTATCCGCCAAAGGTGCAAGTCTACATCATGTGAATAGAGGAGTTGAGGTCGAAAACATTGAGACTTCATTTGATTACCGATCATTAATGTATATCGTTAATAAAAGAGAGACAACCTACCGATAATGAAATTAGGCATTAAGGCACTGAGTGTAAGTGTGAATAAGGGTGTTGATTTTGAGCACTTGAAGAATCCATCCATCATGAGACATTGTTGTATTACCAATTGTCAATGGCGGGAGAACATGACTGCAAGCCTCTAGGTACTCATAGGATTCTAGGCCTCATTTCCATAATAAATGAGCTGAAGTCGATGGAAGAAGACTAGTTGATAGGAGAGTATTAGGGCATCTCTCATCATTTAGAACGAGGTACAAAGAAATAGCTTGATGATTAGGAGGAGCTTGGATGAACCTACACATCCTTTGCATGCACCAAATGAAAGTAGTGCACAAAAGAGACCCTCTGAATAGCAGTCAATAATGAAAACTACTGACAAAGGTGAGGAAACCACCAATAAGGCTAATGGAATCCAATACACTGCATGAATCCCAATGTGTGAATATATTTCTTGTTGCCAAACATAAGGAAAACCCCCGAGTCAGCGACCACTGAGGAGATGTCAACTATTGTGCTCAAGGTTACCTACCCATAATGAAAGTAGGACCAAGGTGCATGGTAGGAATACAACATCATGTGACTGTGAGATACACTGAGGGTATGGTCATCATGGAAAGTGAAGAGTTATGAGAAATGGCCAACATAGGATTATAGATTTCCTTTGATTAAGAGCATGAGACATATGGATAAATCAAGAAACATATACTTGATGATAAAACTTCTTGATGCAGGAGGCATCAACAAAATCTTTATAGGGACTCAAAGAATAACCAATCGGAGGAGTAAACTCTAAGTAATGATCTAGCTTCCTAAGGTCATGCTAAACCCAAACTTTCGATGACAGTGCATTCAAAAGTTTGTGCTTTGTTCAAAGGTGATATGACTGCTGACTATATGAGATAATATTATTCTCCAGCCCATCTTTTGTTTTTTTGTTTTTTCATAGGAAACGAAATGCTATGGAGTGTTGCAAATAAGAAACTAGCTCCAAATAGTTGAATATACCTATGCTCAATGCAAGGAAGTGCATGTGGGGCATGGAAACACAGGGGAATGTTTCCCTTAGGGTACAGGGTGTCAAGCTACAAATGATATATAAAAGGATTTGCTTGGCTAGTGATGCAAATTGATGAGGTAAGCGTCTTATAACGAGAAAGTGGGAAATGACAATAGGCTCAATAATGAAAGAAGGATGATGGAATGCAATTACAACTTAATGCCAAACATGTCCTCTTTCGTAGATTTAGTCCCCTAGGCTTGAAAAAGTATAAAATAATAAGAGGATAATTTTTCTACCCAATGGAAACTAAAGCATTCATTTTTTGTAAGTAGTCTACTTGGTCCAGAAAAGGGTTAAACTTATACCAAATAAATGTCCTTTCAAAACCATTTAACCAGTGTGAAAGAGACAAGTTCACTCGACAATCGTTTCATTTTTTGGTGTCTAAAAAGAGCTTAACTAAGACTCTAGGATGTTGTTCTAAGAAACAGACCATGGGAGAGGCCAAGGCTCCAATGCAGGAATTTTGTCAAAATCCAACAAGTCGTTGGTATCTGACACAAGCTTAGGAGAACCCAATTTTTTTTGAGTCAAGGAAGATAAAATACTTGCAGAGGATCCTTCATCTACAATATATCGACGAACTCCCATTATATGGAAGGGTGCATAAGAATGAAGGTGAGGCTTTATGAGATCATTCTAATCAAAGGAAACCGTCCTAGGGCTTAGAGGGAGAGTACACAAAGAGAGTGTAATACTCCCCTTTTCAGAAGGTACAAGACTAGAAATGCTAATGACATAGTCGAAAGATGTATCACCCCCCAAAAGAAGAGTGGGATTGACTAAATATTGCATTGGAAATGCAACTTCCTTAGACTTGTCACTCTCCAAGAGAAGAGTGAGATCAACTAAAGATTTCATCAACAAGACCACTTCTTCAACCATTGGTTGAATATAATGCAAGACAACATGGTCAAGAGACGCATCACTCTCCAAAATAGGAGTGGTGTCGGCCAATGATTGCATTGACACGATCATTGGTTGAACATGATGAGAGATAACATGGTCAAGAGATGCATCACTCCCCAAAAGAGGAGTGGTGTAGGTGGAATATCACATCAGCATGACTGTTGTATCAACCAAAGAAGTTTGGGAAACCAAAGATGACTCAGAACCTGAAGGGCCAACAAAAAAAAACCGTGCTTTTCGTACCACCAAAGTAGCATGAAACAAATGAGTAAGGTGATATCCTTTGCAAAGTATACAAAGGAACTTGATCTTATGTCCTACATGTCTAGGCTTCTCAAGCGTATCAATTCCCCTGGCATGACTTGCAGTGGTTGGTGACAGATCTCCAACATGACTTGCAGAGGTTGGTGATGCATCCCCAACATGAATAGCATAAGTTGGTGATGTTTGTGCAATGTGACTAGAAATGGATAGAGTTGTGCCACCATCATGACATGCAGGGGTTGGTTTCTTGCCCCTAGCATGACTAGCATAGGTTGGTGACATGTATCCAACATGACTTGCAATGGTTGGTGACTTAATTCTAGTATGACTTACAGTTACTGGACTTGTGCTTCCAGCATGACTTTCAGCGACTAGTTGTGGCTTCAAAAACCATGGTCCTGGGAAAGACTGGTTTTGAAAGATTGCAAGCCAAGAAGGATTTTGGTATACACCATAGCCCTGCCGGTAGGATAGTATCCTCCTCCTAAATGATTCATAAATTTTTGTAAGGGAATCATCATCGAGGAAGCCCTTTGTGAAGAGAAAGCGACATGACATGGGTTACTCATGTGAGGATATATGTTATCCCGAGATGAAGGAAATCCGTGAAGGGGGTTTCCCATACCATACAACTGACTCCCTCCGGATGAAACACCAGTGGACAGAGAGAGGTTCACCATAAGAAAAGCAATTGTAGGAACCAGTATAATGAAAGAAGGATAGATGGATGGAATGTAAGAAGTATAAGAACTGCCCATTTGAGCACTCGATCCTTGAAGAGAAAAGCTAGGATTGAGTCTAGAGGAAGGAGGATTCCAACCTCATACCACATGATTGGATTGAGGGATATGACCCCCACCAAACTAAAAAAGAGAATAAGGAGGCATCATGCCCCAAGACAAATCAAAACTAGGATTCACATAAGATGACAAAGCGAAGGATGAAATGTGTGACATCTTGTTTGGAATACCAAAAGAGAAAGGATCAGAGGCCCAAGGCATTGGTTGAGTACTAGAATTTAACGTAGAACTCAGAAATTCAAAAGGATTCATCCCCATGGACTGAGCAGAGACTATGAGCTGGTTATCACTAATTGATGGATTCATAGGGGCTCCACCAACCATAGTAGTCAAAACTCATGATGCAATACAAAATTCTAAGGCCAGCTAATAATCAGAGAAAACACTCCTAAATAAAGAAAAAAGGGTCAATGCACACAAACATGATATAGTGCATGAAAGGGGCCTCCCACACTAGATTAGGTATGTCTCCCCCGAGAGGGGCCTAAGACTCCCTTCATAATATTGGAGTTATCAAAATCACTTGTAAGGGCCCTCATGGGATTAACAATGCAGTCGGTCAATGATCAGGGGATCACATTTTGCTCAAAAATTAAAAGTACTCGGAATCGCTTCAAATCGGATGAGAGCGTAGGCCTCGTGTTTGCAAACCCAATGCAACTCGTTTCGTCTCAAATGGACGTTGGGAGCGAGAGATATTGCAAATTGTTCGGAATGTCAAATAGGCAAAAAAGGGGACGCTGACTGTACAGTCCGTACAGGCTGACGTGGCAAGGCCGCACGATCGTACGATGATGTGGCAGAGTTTGGTTGGCAGTTGAGGGAAAATGATATCTCGACATGTGGCATTGTTTGGTCAAGTGATTGGGTGCCATGTGGCCCAATCATGGGCTTCCACGTGGCACCCCTTTATTGGATATTGGTTTGTTGTCAAAATATATTGGAGTCCGTGGGGTTCGACCCCTGGACCTCCCCACCGCATAGCGACTTCACAAAGTCCCTCTTACCAACGGACCATCGGTTGTGCCTTTCTATGTATATGAGTTATATTATATTTGAATTTAAACTATGTAATAAACGACGGGGGGGTCGGGTCGGGGCTTAGCCCTGACTCACGGTCATATCACTTATTACATGTAACCATATATATATCGCGTGGTCCTATTGTATGTAACCACCATTGCAAAGGGCGCGGGTTTTTAAACGGTTCAAACGGTTGTAAAAATGACCCGACATGTGTCGTTGCTCCATTTGGTTGCAAACGGAGCCCTTTTTATCATAGCGCAAGGTCATATTATGACCCATATGCCCGAGGTGCTAGGCGGTTAGGGGCTGGCATGCCCATAACCATCCTACAGTTTGCATTGTTTGCGCGGTTGCACCCGGTGCTGGGTTTTCACGCTATATATTGCGTGTGTGCCAGGTTCATTTGATAAGGGTGTGTTTTGTAGATGCAGAGACAACAAGCTTGAAGGGGGGGACTTCCAGGAGGCCTAACTTCTTCGTTTTTCGACCGATTGAGGTGACGAAAAAGCCTAGCTAGGGGTTTTTGGATGCTCTGAAGCCATTGGAGCAGTCAGTTGGTTAGTTTGAGCATTGTAAGGCATGTTTTTGAGCACTTTGAGAAATTAATAATAATGATCCATTGGAAGCTGGACCAGGAGATGTAGCCCAAGAGAGGGGTGAACTCCTTTATCAATTGTTGTGTCTATGTGCTTATGTTCATTGATTATGTTGATGTCTATGTGTATTTTGCATGAGTAATCCTTTAATTTATGTGTTGCAAAGTTGATCCATTTTCTTTTAACACATAACATTTACTTGCAATAATTTCAAGATTTTCAAGTCTTCTTCATTTTTAGATCAAGTTGGTATGAGAGAACTGGTTTTTGAAGACTTGACTGTTTTGCAAGTGTTTTGTTTCTGATGCTCACAAGGTTGGAACTCACAAGAGGAGAAGGTGAACTTGTGGAGCCAAGTTCTCATCCGACAAGGAGGAAGTATATACCATCACCGCAAGTTTCAGGGAGGCATTCACCAAATATGGCTCATGAAGAAAGTCATGAACGTGGTCCTGCAGAAGATGAAGATCTCAGAAAGGCTGTCATGGAGATGAGAGAGATGATGAAGATCTTGATGGAAAGGAACATATTGTCGCAAGGTGAAGGCTCCAACCCTTCAAGGCAT
>JZKD02S1975365.1:531877-573265 GCA_000966675.3 Picea glauca | reverse complement strand
AGGTGGTTTACCTATGTCGAGACGAAGTCATGATTATCTTTATGTTGTGGTTGATCGATTTAGAAAAATGTGTATTTTGATGCCTTGTACTAAGCAGGTTACAGCAGAACAAACGACACAGTTGTTCTTTCAAAATCTTTGGGTGCATTTTGGATTGCCTAAGTCCATTATTTCTTATCGTGATTCTCGATTTGTTGGAAGTTTTTGGTCGAGTTTATGGGCACTCATGGACACTAAACTTAAAAAGAGCACATCTTTTCATCCGCAAACAGATGGTCAGACAGAGGTGGTAAATTGTACAGTGGTGCATCTTCTTCATGCTTATTGCAGCAAGCATCCTAAACTTTGAGATGAGCATTTACACTATATTCAGCATGCGTACAATCGAGCTAAGGACTCTTCGACTCAAACGTCGCCATTTGAAGCATGTTTTGGCTATTTGCCCAAGTATCCTTTAGATTTTATCTTTGAGAAAGATATTTCTGTCGATGGTCAATATGACATTGATAGGGAAGAGAAGTTCATTGAACAAATTCAGTCGATACATCAAGTGGTGCAAGAGCAGTTGGAAAAGAGTCAAGCCAAGTACAAGACGAGACATGACAAGCATCGTGTTGATCACAAATTTCAAGTTGGAGATGAATTTTGGCTTTACATCATCAAGGAGAGGCTTAAAGGAGAAAGCAAAAAGTTGAAACCGATTCGATATGGTCCTTTCAATATTATCGACAAGAATGGTAACAATGCTTTTCGTTTAGATTTGCCTCCTTATATGCAAATGTATGCAGTTGTTAATGTTGAGAATTTGAAATTGTATGAGCCTCCATTGATTGATGATCAAGGAGAGCATGTTCAGATTCCTTCCATAGATGATTTTTCCCCAGAGTATCTTACAGAAGTACATGAAGACACCATCCTTGACAGGATAATGCGAACTTCAAAACGAGGAAATGTGGAGTATCTTTGAGTTGGTCTTAAAGGGACGAATCCAAGTAAGGCCAAGTGGATTGAGGTTGGAAGGGTGAGGGAACTTTACCCTCATCTTCACATAGACTAAAAATAGTCTTTTGGAGGTCCAAAAGCTTTCCAATGGGGAGGTGTGATGAGGGGATCAAATTTTGCTCAAAAATTCAAAGTTCTCGGAATCACTTCAAACGGGATGAGAGCATAGGCCTCGTCATTGCGAACCCAATGCAACTCATTTCATCTCAAACGGATGTCGGGAGTGAGAGATATTGCAATCTGTTCGGAATGTTAAACATGCAAAAAAGGGGACATTGACTATATAGTCCGTACAGGATGATGTGGCAGGGTTGTACAACTGTACGATGATGTGGCATGTGATGACATGGTAGAGTTTGGTTGGCAGTTGAGGGCAAATGATATCTCGACACGTGGCATTGTTTGGTCAAGTGATTGGGTGTCACGTGGCCCAATCATGGGCTGCCACGTGGCACCCCTTTATTGGATATTGGTTTGTTGTCAAAATATATTGGAGTCTCTGGGGTTCGACCCCTAGACCTCCCCACCGCATAGCGACTTCACAAATTATGTCCGACCAACGGACCACCGGTTGTGCCTTGCTATGTATATGAGTTATATTGTATTTAAATTTAAACTATGTAATAAACGGCGGGGGGGTCAGGTCGGGGCTTAGCCTCGACCTGCGTTCATATCACTTATTACATGTAACCATATATATATCGCACGGTCCTATTGTATGTAACCACCGTTGCAAAGGGCGTGGGTTTTTAAACGGTTCAAACGGTTGTAAAAATGACCCGACATGTGTCGTTGCTCCATTTGGTTGCAAACAGAGCCCTTTTTATCATAGTGTGAGGTCATATTATGACCCATATGCCCGAGGTGCTAGGAGGTTAGGGGATGGGACACCCATAACCTTCCTATAGTTTGCATCGTTGGCACGGTTGTGCCCGGTGTTGGGTTTTCACGCTATATATTGCGTGTGTGCCAGGCTCATTTGACAAGGGTGCGTTTTGTAGATGTAGAGACAACAAACTTGAAGGGGGGGCTTCGAGAAGGCCTAACTTCTTCGTTTTTCGACTGATTAAGGTGCCGAAAAAGCCCAGCTAGGGGTTTTTGGACGCTCTAAAGCCATTGGAGCAGTCAGTTGGTTAGTTTGAGGATTTTAAGGCATGTTTTTGAGCACTTTGAGTAATTAATAATAATGATCCATTGGAAGTTGGACCAGGAGATGTAGCCCAAGAGAGGGGTGAACTCCTTTATCAATTGTTGTGTTTATGTACTTATGTTCATTGATTATGCTACTGTCTACGTGTATTTTGCATGAGTAATCCTTTAATTTATGTGTTGCAAAGTTGATCCATTTGCTTTTAACACATAACATTTACTTGCAATAATTTCAAGATTTTCAAGTCTTCTTCATTTTTAGATCAGTCAGATCCCCCCAGAGAGGTAATCCTCCATAAAGGTTGTACTCTATCCGATCCTTATCTGACTTAGGTTACTTGCAAAATAACCCCTGTAAGTAACCTATGTGGCTACCTATGTCAGTAATCTAGAGTCACCACAATATAACCAATGCGCAAGAGAACAATCGTAAGTATGGTCCACTGTATGGGCAGGGTAAAAAATCCTTAAATATTGAAAGCACCGCCTCTCACAAAGGTAAAGGTACTAGCACGAACCCCAAATATGAATAGAACCCCAAAAATATCCCTTACGCTAAGAAGGTATTAGAGGGTTATCTCTGCAACCAACTTCACGTGATCTCATGCTTAACTCTGATGTGAGAGGAGCCTGCTGATGTCACTAATTACAAAATGGGTTTCACCACTCCCTGGTCAGACATATATGTTTAGTTTAATATCCTTGGAGAATTTTACCCACAAAATCCTATTCCAAGGCCCTATGTCCTATACTTGTTTGTGTACCCTAAAAAATAAAATCGTTTCTACTCAATTTTAATTAATGAACGTTAATTTTAATGACTTTTTCTTACTCAATAGGTTTGGTCATGAAAGTGATGGTATTACGACTCAACATATACAAATAAGAAAATATAAAAACACTGTTAAGCACTAATCTTGAATTTCAAAGAGATGGTATGCCTCTAAATGCAAGTTTTTCAATGCAACCTCTACAATTTCAATGAATTGAAATCTCTCCACATGTGTCAAAATCAATGCAATGTAATCAAAATTGCAAATTCCATAATGCAAAATAAGCAAATATTTTTGTATTTTCGATGTAAAGAAAATAAAAATGCAAGGAATGAATAGTAACTTCGTAGGCATGCCTTACTGCAAGAAAAAAGAGACAAGACAAGAAGGACACCAAGAAGTAGACACTAAGACCAATGTGCAAGGACAACCAATGAAAAAGATGATAAGAAAAAATAATGTCCAAAAATACAAGAATGAGAAGGTTTCCTATCAATCTTTAAGAACTTAACAGTCATCACAGAGACCCAAGAAGATTCAACAACCCACCAAACTCACCTAGCAAAAATACATTTTCTATCCACATTCTATGTTGAATCACTAAGAATAACATGCATCTTTGATAATGGAAAAATTAAAGCTTCAAAATATATACATAAAAATTCTTGTTGATACATTTTTAATGGTTGTGATTGTATCCTTTATTACAATGATTTATGTAACTTCTTATATCACTTGTAGATATTTAATTCATTAAACACAAAATTTCATTATCTAATTTCTTCTTAGTGCACTTATAGAACTCTCAAATAACCAACCTTTTTGATCTAGTGGTTTGGGATAATGAAGTGGATAAACCTCTCAAATAACCAAGCCTTTCAACGTAATGGCTTAGGACAAGGAAATGGATAGACCTGTCAAAAATAATAAACCCTTTTGACCTAGTGGCTTGGCTTGGGATAATGAAATAAATATTCTATAAGTCATTATCAACAGTACCAATTGTTTTCCAAATCTTTAATTCATAACAAAGATATGTTTCTAAGGCTTGTAGTCATAGGATAAAGGAAGATGCTAATAGTTTCATAAATCCTAATATTTTCATCTATTTAGAACAATAACATATATTATAATAATAACATATATTATTCGTGTGTTTTCATTTTTACAATATATAACACTTAGAGAATTGAAAATAATGATAACATTTTTTCAATGCCTATCCATGATTCTTGTTTATCAATATCTACCAATATGTGATCATCATGTTTATGTTGTACTCACTCAATCTAGATTAATTATTACTATTTAGTTGGATGCGGAATGCTCCACTTTTAAAATATAAGGCATGATTCATAGGTTGGATGGTTTATGCTTTACATTTGTGCATAGTAACCCAAATAAAAATAAAAATATTAGAATGGTGATATGGAAAATTCTCATCAAATTAAAAAAAAATAATATCACCAATTTTTTAAAATCTTTTTGAGTTTCAATGCACTCGGTTGTTTTGTTTTCCTTATTCTTCCTATCACAATCATGTGCATGATTTTATATGACAACGTGTATATAAACAATCATCCTTCTCCCACACTTGATAATTATTTATTTTATTAAAATTGAACTCCCTAATAATAATATTTATTTTTAAAATAAATCATATTATCTAGGTATTGAATTATCTCTACTCCGTTTTAACAAAGTTTTTTTTAGGATAAGGGGCCTCTTATTTAACAAAATTCTTGTGTATAGGATAAAGAGTAAAGAATATGCAACATTCAAGGGGTAAGGGTAAGGAATATGCAACATTTGTGTTGAAAAATTTATAATGTGTAACTAAATATATTTTTAAAATAAATTGGACATAAATTTATAATGTGTAGTTAAATATATTTTTAAAAAAAATTATATTATCTAGATGTTGAATTATTTATCATTTTTTAAAAAAAAGTTTTTGTGTACACCATAAAAGGTAAAGAATATGCAACAATTAAGGGATAAGTAATATGCAACATTTGTAACACAAATTCATAATGTGTAGATAAATATATTTTTAAAATAAATCATATTATCTAGGTATTGAATTATCTCTCATCATTTTCAACTAAATTTTTGTGTATAGGATAAGGGGTAAAGAATATGCAACATTTGGGTAAGGAATATGCAATATTTGTGTTTAACAAATTTATAATTTGTTAATTTGTGTATATTTTAAATATAGAAAGATAATCTTAACATAGATATACTTTTAATTTAAATATATAAAGAGAATCTTATCACATTTATTAAGATTTTTTTTTTTTCTAAAATCATTATAATTTATTGGCATTTGTAGGAACTTAATGAGAAAAGCATGATGTGGTGAATTTTTGATGACCTTACTAATAATGTCACTTTTCTTGTTTCCCTTATTGCATGTACCTCTAGTTATATAGGTTATGCTACAATATCTTAATGAAGACCATCTACCATAACCACATCTTAAAATATTGTTCTTATTGGATTGTAGAATAAGATCTACTTCGGTTAATGTCAATGTCAATTATTTTTTTTTAAGTGAGGTATTGATATGATTCAAACAAAATTATTTATTACAACCTACAATTGTATAAACTGAGTCTTGAGTCTTTGATTAGTTTTCTTTGGTTATCTTGATATGTTAAACAAATTATTGAGCAAGAGAGTGTGCTAAATGATTTATGATACACATGGAGTTTAATGCCTATTCAAGATTTTAAAACTAACTTTACTCCTTGAGTTAAACCTGTTATTGGATGTTTGAGATCTTGAATATGCAAATTAGTTATTTTTCATTCATAAATTATATACACAAGAGCCTAAAAACTAACTTTCTTCGAAGTTAAACTTTATATTGGATGTTTGAGATATTGAAGATGTAAATTTGTAACCTTTTCACTTAGAAATTCTATACCCAAGAGCCTAAGTTGCAATGGTAGGCATGCCAATTTTTTTTTTTTGAGATCTTAAAGATGAAAATTTGTTACTTTTTCACTTAGAAATTCTATACCCAAGAGCCTAAGTTGCAATGGTGGGAATGTTAATTTTTTATTTTTTTGTTTATTTACCAATTAGGATTAGTGGTCTAAATATATTATGTTACCATTTTTAGATAATGAAAACGATATGTATTTCCCAAGGAGGAAATATGAGGAGGGCATGCGCTGCTATGAAGCCTCAACATAATGCAACCAGGTACAAGATACACATGTGGCTCCCATTTAATACTTTTTTTTTTGTTATAAAAAAATAATATTTGTTTATCGATGTATCATGAATATACTCTAAAAATTTTGTGTTAGTTATTTGGCATATAAAAACAATGACTAAGTGTCAATACTTTAGAAATACTATCGACTTCATCTCGATTATCTGACATTTAGTCAATGCATTTTAATACACACTTCGGTAAATAGATGTCAACATAACATCAACTACATATCAAACAAACATTGGGATAACTATATTAACATCGATTATCTGATATTTAATCAATTTATTTCAATATATACATCAATACATAGACATCGATACAACATTGACTAAGTGTTGAAAAAACCATTAGTAAATTGACATCTTATGGTGAAATCATTGTCTTATATATCATCAGTTGGATGTCAATTATTTAAAAAGTATAACAACAATCAATCATTTGAAAATAATTTATCAATGTTTAGTCAAGGTATGGTCGGTTCCAATTTTTATTCAATGTTTTAAACATCAATTTAATGTAAAAAAGTGACCCTAAATCTAACAATTTTTCCATTGGCGTAGCATGGTGAATCACCACTTAATCTATATGTTGAATTAACATATAGTATATTAGGAAATGAAGATAGGCTAATGGTGCTTTCAAGATAATGTAGTGGTTACATGTAAAGGATTTAGCATCGTGAATTATAGGTCTTGTTTGTATTCCTATATATCTGCAAATCTCTTGGGGAAAATTTTAGGGGTTAAATTTTGGCGATTTTTAGAGTAAAATACTTTTATCCTATAAATTTTGGGTGAATCATTTCTAATGTGGATGGATAAGCTACCCCTTAGAAAACATGTTAAATCAAGCAATGATATATATATTAAGTTATCATAATTGACATAAAGGTTTAGGGATATACTAATGACACATTAAAAATCAGATAGTGTTTGGGTGTGAAGTTCGAAGTATTGAAAGAGAAACATGTGTCAATGATGCACCGAGGTACTAGGAAGCATATTAGATAAATTTAGACAAAATATCTGAGTTGTAAGGTGTTGTTGATATGGATGGATAAGTTGGTTCTCATGTGGTATGTCAATTCATGGCCTGATATGTGATAATTTAGTGTCATTTTGATTGAGGGGTGAATCTATATCAACATCATGTCATTTAGTTAGCGATCGATCAAGAATGAAGGGTCACTCATGACAAAGGATAGGTTAACAGGTGTTCATCACAAGTCTTGGTGAAAGTCTAGGAGAACCTTTGAGATATGAGGTGTTTCCAATATGAATGGATAAATAGTCATCAAGGTGGCGTGTTGATTACTTTTTGATCGATGGACTAAGTTAGTGACATGTAGATCAAGGGATGAAGCATCATTGATGACACATTGAATTCAATAATTAATTGGGCATGAAGGATTCAACATGATAAAATATAGGTGTATAGGTGTCAGTGACATTACTTGGTGAATGTCTAATAAGAACTGTGGATTGTAAAATCCTTTTGAATGGATAATTATTTTAGAGGTGGCATACTAAATCATTGTTGATTTGTACACTTGTTTAATGCCATCTAGATCAAGATGAATCTAAACTAGTTGCATGTTTAATGCAAGAATGAATTGAATGTGAAGGGTCAAGTGCCGCAAAGGATAGGTGGAGAGCTCTTGATTGCATGTCAAGGTAGTGCAAAGAGGTACCATGAAAGTCTAATCTAATTGTGTAAAAGTTCAAAGAGGTGTCAAGGTAGCACAGAATAAATCAAAGTTGGAAAAAGTGTATGATGAAAATATGAAAAGAATGATTCTATCATATCAATTGAGTTTTCACATCAAAACCAACCTTCAAATTGGTAAAAAATTCCATACTTTTATTGCTTGATAAACCATTCATACATTATAATTAAGATTAGTATCATACTATTTCACATATTCACACTTTTTTAATATATTTTCTTTATTTTTTTAACCAACAAATAATAATTGTATAAAATTTTCTTAATTAAAAGATGTTATTATATATTTAATAAACTTGTATTAAAAACAGAAATAATATAAAATTTACAACTTTATATTTAATATTTGGTAAACCTTACCTACTTTTTTTTTTATTGTAACATTATTTCAAAGTAATATTATTTAATGACTTATTAATTTTTTCTCTATTTTTTCTCTTTTATTGTTATATTTTTTAATAATAATAAAATAATCTATTTTTTAATTGTAAAAACACACATCAAATTAATTCTTAATTAATTAGATACTAATAATTGAAATTATATCTAATTATGTATAAGACACTTCCCAGCAATTTAACTGATAAAATCTACCCAAATATACATACCCTACACAGATTATTAATAGATTAGACACGAACAACAGATTCTTCACAATGAACGAAGGGAACGTCGCTTAACGTTGGAGGATGCGATTTGGAGGTGTAAAAGTTGGGTGGTGTGATCATGACGCCATTGGCCTTTCTCTCTATTAATGAAATAATGCCTCGCAGATCGTGTCAGCTGCCAAGAAGATTACGTTGAATCGAGCAAGAAGATCATCAATACCCAACGTTGCATGCGGAGCCTTCATTGAAATCATTTTATATAATTCTTCGATGCACGCGTTCACAATCACACAACATAATTCGAATTTTATTAGCATTTCGAGGCACGACTGTCTTTAAGAATCATAAGATTTCAAAAGGCCATTAAATAAAAGACGAGTGCGAATAAACCAATATTCCACTAAGAATCATCCCATAGGCTATTTTTAGCCTCGTGGATGTTAAAAATACTTTCTTTCTTCTTTCTTCTTTCCAAAGAAAATGGCGGTCTTCGTTTATAGAGACAACTATATGATCAAATCTCATATTTAAGTAACATCTCCATGTTTCTATACTACATGTATTATTCAAAATTCTATACTACATTTATTTTCTCATCCAAAATTGTAGTTGAACATTCGTTGATTCCTTCTTATCGTTGGTCAATGGCATAAACCTTTTTGATATGTGAAACCAAGATTATTTTCAATATCATGGCAGTGTTGGAATACATAATTCCTACTTATTTAATGTTTTTGTTAATGTATTGAGAGGTAGAGTTCATCTCTACGTGAGTTGTGTGATCCTATTATTAAGAAGTTGTTAGAGAGTTGGGTTGGTGAGATCCTAGTTTGGTGTGTGGTTGAGA
The DNA here is from genome assembly GCA_000966675.3 of Picea glauca. Lineage (NCBI taxonomy): Eukaryota > Viridiplantae > Streptophyta > Pinopsida > Pinales > Pinaceae > Picea > Picea glauca. The sequence goes on along the minus strand of JZKD02S1975365.1, from coordinate 563,929 downwards.
TATTCTCTCAACCTCTCGAGTTATCTTTAGAATAAGTTAGATCTGATAACAACCTGTACACTCTATATAATAGAGTCCATTGTATTGATATTGTAAGCAATAGAATATCTATTTATATCACTCTACTCTCCCATTTTAACATGGTATCAGAGCGTCAGGGTTGGGCGAGGTTGAAGGGCGTGTGACAAATCCTTGTCCATGACATTGCAGAGGATTCATTTCTGTTGTTGTTGGAGTTTGTTGTTGTTCGCGCCATTCCATGGATATGCTATAGCGAAGTGAGGTGTATGTGCCCATTCCGTCGGACTCACAAAGCGTTGATTGTGAGAAGTGTGATTGAGTTATGATTTTACAAGTATTGTTACTGATATTTTTTGGTTTGAAGGTGTGCATAGTTATATTATTTGTGAGACATGTAATTGAAAGCAAGACTAGGATATTTTGATGTCGTGGTCCTAGAAAATTCCATGTACTTGAGCCATTGTATACCCCCTAATGTGAAAAGTTCGTGGCAATCTAGAAACCACTATGTAAAGCATGGTTATAGGTAATCCGAGAAAACCTGATGCATGGTTGAAGGTAATTCGAGAAAACCTAATGCATGGTTGAGGGTAATCCGAGAAAACCCAAAGCATGGTTACAGGTAATCCGAGAAAACTTGATGCATGGTTACAGGTAATCCGAGAAAACCTGATGCATGGTTGAGGGTAATCCGAGAAAACCCAGAGCATGGTTACAAGTTTCCGAAAAAAAACCTAGTGCATGGTTGAGGGTAATCCAAGAAAACCCAGAGCATGGTTACAGGTAATCCGAGAAAACCTTGTGCATGGTTGAAGGTAATCCGAGCAAACCTATGGGTAAGCCGAAATAAAACCTAGGTTGATGATGATGTGATGAAGGGTGAGCTATGAGGAAGAATGGTTGAATGAACCATGTAGCTGAAAAGAATTCCTATAGAACTGGCGGTTACAGCGGCTGATGACCCATGTATTCCGGTAGATGGATTTCTTTTTATATGGACATAAATAATCAGATGCAGGTACAAGAGGAAGCACACGAGGATATGACCACATAGATATTTAGATAAGTAGTCATTAAGGGAGAGTGTTGGAATATATAATTCCTACTTATCTAATGTTCTTGCTAATGTATTGAGAGGTAGAGTTCATCTCTACGTGAGTTGTGTCATCCTATTATTAAGAGGTTGTTAGAGAGTTGGATTGGTGAGATCCTAGTTTGGTGTGTGGTTGAGATATTCTCTCAACCTCTCCAGTTATCTTTAGAATAAGTTAGATTTGATAACAACCTGTACACTCTATATAATAGAGTCCATTGTATTGATATTGTAAGCAATAGAATATCTGTTTATATCACTCTACTCTCCCATTTTAACAGGCAGTAACTACGTTCTGTGATTCATTGTACGTTGCGTGATTTAATGTTGTCGTTTAGTGAATGGCAGACAATAATATTTTTGATACATGAAATCTTGATTATTCTAAAGAACATCGCACGGAGAAACAAACATATTTGATAACCTGTTTTGATTACTTTGATGTGAGTTGTGAGGATTTTATTTTGGAGATGATGTCCACGCTCTATTGTTGGGAAAGCGAGGTAAGACCAAAAAGATGCTACTTTCTACTTACATAAAGCTTCAGGTAATTGTTTAATGTAATGTTTTGTCTTCTATATGAACTGGTTATGCACATTGCTCGCCCTGCAATGTCGGGCCTCGTGTTATGACCATTATTCATCTTTTTGAGTTCGAGTAGTGTGTACAGCATAAGAGCTCACGTAATGCATGCATGGGTTTCACACAATTAAGAACGTAAAAACAGAAAATTTTGTTAAAGGTGGAGCGAAAATCAAAATCCTGTGGGTGGTCTTTATATTTTATTTGTTTGAAGTCAAATTGGACTTTCGACCACACAAATGAAACAAATCTTCGAAAAGTTTAATCGTTCAGTCGGTCCTCGTTTAACTCTTAAAACGTTGATATCGATTCGGCTGATGGCGTCCTTGATTATTGTGCCTCTTTGTCATCCCAAGCGTTGTTGCTTTGCATAGATGTTTATCGTGAGTGCTAATTTTTTTATGTTTTTCCTGCAACTTCAATAAAAAAATATTAATGGAATATTCTTCAGCATATTATTCCATTCGAAAGAGGACGAGCAAAGCTATCAATTCTTCTTGAACATAACTGACCTAACCTCTGGTAGACCGAACTGGTAACATCCAAAATTAAATGCTTCTTACATCCAAATTCAATGAAGCGCAAGCACAAGGAGAGGCGAATGTGTAAGATGCTTGGCAAAATTCAAGTGCGAAAACAGTGTGCTCAAGTTCTATTGTATTATTGAAAAGTATATTATTAAAAATTATTTTGCTAAGTTCATAAAGAATAGTACTTAGAACAGCTAATATCATAGGCTAGTAAAGAATAGCACTAGAGATGATATTTCCATGACTTTAGCACAGGGGTTTATGAAGTATTATACACACCAAAAGATATCCTGACTTTTGGTTGATGTGACAGTATTTTTTTCTTCTCATATTTAATATTAATTATTAATTAAAAGTGTTTATAATTACTTTTTTATTTCAGTGCAAGGTGTTTTCAACTTTACTAAAATAATGGGATATTATTGGTTGATTATTGTGGTTTATGTTTTATTTTTCAAGGAAGTTATAGTAGGTTTAGGAATTAACTTGGAGGGATGAATCATGTTATTTTAAGAATGAATTTGAAATTTCCTATCATGCTGTCTTTTTTTTTAATTTTTTTTTTACATTTTTCTTCTAAAGTTAAAGATACATGAATTATTGATTTATTGTGTATTTTTGTGGTTTAAAAATAGTTATTAATATTTGTGATGATAAAAAACTAATTTAATTATGTTTAATATATTTGTTGATAAAAAATCACAAGAATCTTATAAACATGAGTAAGCGATGAGCAAATTCATGGTAGGTTAATTCCTCATAGGGAAGTCTAGGAAAATAGTAATAAAGAATGTTGATGGAGAGCTTCTTCAAAAAATGGAAAACCAAAAATATAAGTTTAGTAAGTGTGAAAAGAGAATTTGTTCAATTCATATATGTACCTATGACAATGAAGGACGATATAAAGGAATTCATGAAACATACCTTGCAAACTTAGCTATTTACAAGGAGTGTTGATTTCATGTTTCTAATAGAATGATGGGATAACTTAGAATATTGTGATTTTTTTATATATGAACATATTTAGTTTGAAATTGAATGTTCTCTTTATAGTATGGTTGCAATCCTTTCTTTAAAAAAACATGGATCTATAAGAGGAATATGGTAAGGTAGAATGTTTAGAAGACTAAAGGTCATGGAAAAACTCAGGTCAAAATTACAAATCTTCAAGGTAAACATATGAAAGAAACATAGGAGGTCAATATTGACTTTGTCTTCCCCAATAAATCAAGAACCCATTTACTCATTAAAATGATAGTTAGATTTTGAAGAATTTGAAATAAAGTTGTGTAAGGAATAAAAAAAAAAAATTAAAACCAACCATATACATATATCATATTCAACTACATTATAAAGTCAATAATGTAAATATCTAAGTGAAACTACATTATAAAGTTAATAATTTAAATATCTAAGTGCTAAGTTTATTTGGACAAGAATATTCTAATGGCTAAGTTTACTTGGATGGGAATTAATCTTGATAAAAAAAAACTATCAGTTATCAAATGAATAACAAATCACATAAAACCTCTCATTGTTAGTATGTTTTTTAAAATTGTGTCTCATTGTCTCATTGTTAGTATGTTTTTTAAAATTGTGTCTATTTATAAATATATGACAATTGTGTTGATTGTGTAAGTTAAGCTCACATAGATTCTTACAACTTCCCAATTGTTTCATGAGTGGATGAATTGTCTTGTTATTTTCTGATTTAGGTTGTGCAGGCAACGCTTGCACTTCTAGTTGCACATCTCTTTTGTAGATCGTGCCTCTCTCATACTCGTGGTCTGTGCGATAGAGCTAGAGATCCTTCGTGGTCGCGTGGTCAAAATGTTTCAGGTATATTCACAACCTACATTTGAATTTTTGGAGGGGAAATTGGGAGATGCCATAATCGTAATGTGCTACCAAGATTGTTGTTACACTCATTCATAAGGCCACTTTGATTACAACAATGTCACCATCTTGTGTATGCATACTTGGATTGATTTGTGCATTTGGGTTCTTGCCTTTGGTTTTCATTTTTTCTGTAGTCTTTTACAACATAACCAAATTGCCTCCTTCTAACCATGTGAAACAGTTCTATATTCTTTCTCCATAGTGGATAAAGAAACAATGTTTTTAAGATTTGACATCCAACTAACTAAGAGGTCCTCGTGCAAGAGTAAAGACATATTTGTGAAGTGGATCTCATTTTTTCCAAGTATCTACTAACAACACTAATTGCATGTGAAATCTCTGGACTAGTACTTACCATCGCATACATCAAACTTCCTACTATAGTAACATACAATACATGAGATATATATACAACCTGAGTGGGCCTAGTGGTTAAGAACATGTGTTTCCTCCTAAGAGGTCAGAAGTTCAAATCCAGAGGGGGGTTGGGTATGTATACCTCCGTAGACTTTACCAGTCAAATCGTTGGGCAGAGGCTTGGCTGTGACCTTAAAAATGGATGATTATTATTATGATTATTACTACGACATAAACTTGAAGAAAGCTTCAAATGGTAAGCCAAAGAGTTTTTTATAGGTTTCACATTATTCATACTGACCCACATAAGTATTTTATCCACATACTTCTATTGTGATACCTACAACTTACCATTTTTCGTGTATCTATGTATCTCCATGCACAAGATTTATTTTGTTGCTCCTAGATCCTTCATATCAAAAGTCCTAGTCAGCTGAGCCTTCAAACTATTGATCTCAACCATGATTTTGCTTGCTACGAACATATCGTCAACATATAACACCATAACCTATATCTATTTTTTATGGTCATGTTTTTTAAGTACCTAAAAAAAATCTTTCTTTAGAAAGAATGTTACAAGCAAAGAAGAAAATGATATGGAACTAAAGAATGGGCCATATAGGTGAGAAGGGACTACGGGCCTTGAAAAAAAAAAATCGTGTTTATGGATTGAATGATTGTTCCTTGAATTTGATTTTTTTGAGCATTGCATATATGGAAAATAGAACCATGTTAAATTTTATTTTAGTTTTCAAAAATATTTTGGGTTGTTGAACTTAATTTGGTATGCTATATTTGGTCTGAAACAAAAGTTATTTTCATTTCTAAAAATTTGTATTATGTATCATTCATTGATGACTATTCTAGAAGGACATGGATATATTTTTTTCGCAGTGAATCTAAGGTTTTTAATTGGTTTAAAGTACTTAAAACACTCTTAGAAAATCAAATTAATACGAATATTACGGTGTTAAGAACTGATAATGGTGTGATTTTTGTTTTATAGTGTTTGTGTAATATCCCAAAAATATTAGAATATTAAATTCTAAGTGTACTTGGGAATAAATTTTCGTTTTTGGAAAATTCGGATTTGGAAATTATTTACCATTTATGGAAAATCCAAATTTGAAATTTTATTATTGTAATTAATTATTTATGACTGTTGGGAAAAGATTTGACTTTCCCAACTAACTTCTTTGATTGTGACACATGTGAAAGACAAACATTTTATAAATTAAATGTTGGAAGACAAATGGAACAACCAGGTTAAAAAGAGTTGACCATGACTCCATGAGTGGGGAACAGATTTGAGTTACCTCAAGGATGATTTTGACAAGTGGAAAATGTGGGATTTGACCACTAGCAGCCCCTAAAAATCATAGATTTGTAAAGCTGTAAATTTCCCAATGAGGGAAGGAAATACCTAAGCACAAGATGCATATAAAGACAACATATGGAGGAGGTAGGACGTTGCTCAATATGTTGGCGAAAGGAAACTAATTATTGTTATGGACACTATTAGTGTGAGGCAAGGGAATTTCTGATATCTGGAAGGTGACTACAGATAAGGAAGATCATTTCAGTTTTCCTTTATGGACTTATGGTCAATCTCGGGGGTATATATATGTGTGTGTGTGTGTATGTGTTTCATGCATAAAGTAATGGCTATATTCCTATTGACCATTGAATTAGATATATATTGAATTACTATTTCAAATTTGTACTTGAGTGCCATAAAGAATATATAGAATGAAGAACAATCCACATATATATTTGCATATTCTTTATATTATCAATAATCACAAAAAATAGTGATTCAGTAGTCTACAAATGTATGGAAAAGTAGCTGATTACATTCAATGAACCTTTTTCAAAAATAATTACAAAAAAACCTGTGTATTCAAATGATCATGGTTCAAATATTACAGTGACCATAGGCCAAAGACTCCATTACCACTTGTAGACATAATCTAAGAAGAATTGCATAAGTTTGTACTTATATATCGGAACTCGAATACCTTTTTGAGCGAGAAGGATTTCTTTGATCTGCTTCCCTCGATTGTATAAACCGACAAAAGGATAAAGATAAGGGTTTAGTAATTTGTACTAGAAATTTTAAATGGAAATTAAATATAACGAATAAGACAAAACAATACTTAACTTGATTTTGGCGAAGAACCAGATTGCCACTTGTGCTTGTGCATAAATCTATTCACAATCCAAAGGGGGAGGAGTGGACCCAAAATCAACTGATGGGTATCCTCACAAAACAAAATAGGGCCCCATCATTAATTCAATATAACTGTGAATAATGCTTCTGTATAGGCAGAGCATAAGTTATCATTTATACAATGATAAAGTAAATAAACATAGCGTAAGTTACAATTTACACAATGTAGTATAAATTACATAGACCATAAATGTACAATTCCTACAAAGGATTTAAGACTATTATCTATAAACACATAGGGCACATTTACTAATCCCCGCAGAGGGTAAGTAACACATTGCATGCAAAGAGAATGAATTTTGAGTTCCAGAATGTTGGTACATATATTACAGAGAGTAATCCCATATCTTCATAGAGGCATACGTTTGCAAACCAAAGGATTTAGACAGAGTACTAGTAATGTTCTACCAAATTGCTATGTATAAGCCGTAGGTAATTTACAATTTTCTATATAAAACACAGAGAAAAAATTACAAACAAAGGGTCGATATATATATATATATATATATATATATATATATATATATATATATATATATATATATATATATATATAAACACAGAAGGCAAATTATGAAAGAGAAGGTTAAAATTTTCCCGATACATATTCACTGTAGGGTTAGGTTTCAACTTCTAGGGTTATGTTTTTGGATGTCTAGGGTTTTTTCATTCATGAGTAATGTCAAAAACGCCTCTAGAGCCTCATTTTAATCATTTTTCTCAGCCACATATCTTTTCAGACGTAACTACCACCATTCAAGCAAGTTGTTTTCAGTCCTGCAATTTTACAATTTCAACCTATTTTATTTATTCAATAGAAGTTATTGTCCACTCGATGATATCTTTTGTTGTTATCCATATATCTATTTTATTGTATTCATTCTGTTATTCATTTCATTCCGCTCATAAATCTGGATCAAGGGTCATCCTAACATGAAAGATTTTTCAAAATTGTGACTCATGGTGTCACTATTAATCCTATTCTATTTTTTTGGGGATAACTAGGGAATTGGTTATATTTTGTTTTTTAATTGGAGCGTATTCTAAAATTTCTGTGGAATCTAATATTTTCTAGTAATTTTTATAATTGTGATATCTAGAATAAAACATGAGTTGTTTAGAATTTAAATCCCTTTTAGTAAAATTATTTTTTTATAAAATAGGGTTCTTCAATTCATGAATTATAGATGTTCATAAATATTCTAAATTGAAATTTTTGTGGAATCTAATATTTTCTAGTAAATTTTAAAATTGTTTATTCTAGAATAAGGGATGGGTTATTCAAAATTTAAATCCCTTTTAATAAAATTGATTTTCTAGAAAATAAGGTAAACATTCTTTGATTCATGAATTAGAGATGTCCAAAAAAATGTTCTAAATTGATTGGATTGGATCAATGCCTAACTACATTGTAATCATCTACAATTTGCAAAATGGTGACCATTGAATTTTTTTTTATCACTTATAACTCATTTTATCATTAGTTAAAATAATTATTTTTCTTTTTAAATGAATTCTTTATACATCACATTCATTCAATCTAATCATTCATTTAATCTAAAATCAAAATATATATTAAGGCTTTCCTCGGAAAATGAAACATATCAAAAAAAATAAAAATATTGTTAGGAACTATTGAATACATACATGAATTATAAAAAGATAAGCATGCCACACAATGGGTTGTATAAGGTGAACTTGCTTAATTTATATAAAGATATAAATATGGTTACATATTATCTTTAAAATTTCGAGCATATGTTAGGATTGATGTAATGGGAAGAAATAATATTAACATTTTTTTTTAAATCACAATTTTTTTCCATCAAATTTATTTGCATTTTGTATAAACATGACTAAAAAAATATTTAGAATGATGGGAGTTTTTTTAGTTTCACTATAATAAAAGATTAATAAAATATATTTTTTTCCATTTTCATAGTAGTTATGTTTCCTCTCACCAATTAGTTTTTTTAGTGTTGAGATCAAGACATTCTTTAGGAAATAAGACCATTTTCACAAAAATAAAAAATAAAAAAAATCTCATAGGTAAATCCAAATATGTTAACTTCAAAAGTACTAAATTACATTTTATGATCCGTGGTTGATCCCATTTACTTTTCTCCAAATCTTAGAAGCATCCTATGTATTAGTGGAACTTGTTTCTATTGACAATGTTTCTATTGACAATGCTTTTTTGAGGTTTTGCAATTCCCTTCAACCAATTTCAATGCATTTGAGATATTTTTAACTTATGTAAGAATATGTATAGATAATATAAAATAATATGATTTTATTATTATCTCACAAATCACATAAATATAGGTAAATGGGATTGAAAAGTACACTTAGTGTAATACATATTTTAGGTGTTCATTGAAAAACATAGAAAATTCATCGCATGGAGCTCCATTCGTGGTCAAGTAGGCACACCATACTTCCTTCCATTTTTTCAAGTCCCCCATATATATAACATTATTCTCATTAAACCATAAAGTGATGCTAAAACCACTCAAAGTAATTCATATTTGACAATAAGATTAATTAATAATATGGGAAGGATTAATTGTGTTCAATTTGAAGTAGTAAGAAATGAAAAAGATGAAAGGAATTAGATTTCTTGATTCATTTATATTTGTCATTTTAGAGGAACTACATAAGGCTAAGATCTATATGAGAATCCAGAAATAAAAATTATGAAAAAATTATAATACATACTACAAACATTTTGGAGAGGTGTATTCAATGTAGAAACATATTTATATACTAAAGAAAAAGCTAATTTTATTTATATCGTTAATGAAACTTCCAACATTATGGCTTTTTTTAGTAGCTACATTAATAAAATAACCTTAAATACTTAAAAAAAAGTGTGTCTTCCCCATATATGTCAAATCCATTAAGCTAGGTAAACCCATTATTAGAGAATAAATACCAAGTATACTTCACATTTGTTACATGATATCAATTATTCCCCCACCCCACACTCCATTAGGCTAGATAAACCCATTATTAGGGAAAAAATATCAATTATACTTCCCATTTATTACATGTCATTTTGAGTGAACATGTGGAAATGAATACAAAATGAATGTATCCTCATGTTCTATCCACATTCATGGTGAACCACTAAGAATAACATGCATATTTTATAATGGAAAAACTTAAGGCTTTAAGATATATACATAGAAATTCTGGTTGATACATTTGTAATGGTTGTGATTGTATCCTCTATGATAATGATTTATGTGAGTTCCTATGTCACCTGTAGATATTTAATTAGTTAAAAAAAATTGTCATTATCTTATTTATTCTTAGTGCACTTGTAGAACTCTCAAATAACCAATCCTTTCGACCTAGTGGCTTGGGATAATCAACTGGATAGACCTCTTAAATAACCAACCCTTTCGACCTAGTGGCTTGGGATAATGAAATGGATACACTTGTTTTTGGGATAATAAAATGGATAATAAAAGAACATTATTTGTTTATCAATGTATTGTAAATATACTCTAAAAATTGTGGTCACTTATTTGTCATATAAAAACATCCACTAAGTGTCAACACCATAGAAACATTATCAATTTCATTTCAATTATTGACATTTAATCCATGTATTTTAATACATACTTCGGTACATAGATATCAACATAACATCAATTGCATGTCAAATAAACATTGGAGCTAACTATATTAACATTGATTATCTAATATTTAATCAATGTATTCGAATATATACATCAATATATAGACATTTATGCAACATTGAGTAAGTGTGAAACAAACATTAGTAAACTAACATCTTATGACTAAATCATTGTCTTATATACCATCTATCTGATGTCAATTATTTAAAAAGTATAAAAACAATCATTTTAAAATACTTTCTCAATGTTTAGTCAATGTATAGTCGGTTCCAATTTTTATTCAATATTTTAAACATCAATTTATTGTTAAAAAAAAAACCTAAATAACACTTTTTCCATTGAGGTAACATGGTGAATCACCACTTAATCTATATGTTGAATTAACATATAGTAGATTAGGAAATAAAGATAGGCTAATGATGTATTCAAGATAATGTAGTGGTCACATGTAAAGGATTTAGCATCATAAATTATAGGTGTTGTTTGTATTCCTAGATAGCCCCAAATCCTTTGGTGAAACTTGGGGAACATTTTTGGGTCTAAATTTTGGCGATTGTTAGAGTAAAATGATTTTTTCCTATAAATTTTGGGTGAATCATCTCTAATGTTGATGGATAAGCTATCCCTTAGACAACATGTTAAATCAACCAATGATTTATATACTAAGTTATCATAATTTATATAAAGGTTTAGGGATATACTAGTGGCGCATTAAAGATCATATAGTGGTTGGGCATGAAGTTCCAATCATTCAAAGAAAAACAAGTGTCAATGATGTGCTATTAGAGAAAGTTAGACAAAATATTTGAGTTGTAAGGTGTCAACTTGTTGATATGGATGGAGAAGTTGTTTCTCATGTAGTATGTTGATTCATGAGTTAATTTGTGATCTAATTTAGTGTCATGTTGATTGAGGGGTGAATCTATATCAATGTCATGTCATTTAATTAGTGATCAATCAAGAATGAAGGGTCAATCATGACAAAGGATAGGTTAACAAGTGTTCATCACAAGTATTGGTGAAATTATAGGAGAACTTTTGAGATATAAGGTGTTGCTAATATGAATGGATAAATAGTCATCAAGGTGACATGTTGAATTACTTGTTGATCTATGCAGTAAGTTAATGTCATGTAGATCAAGGGATGAAGCATCATTGATGACATATTGAATTCAAAGGGTTCAACATCATAAAAGATTATCGTATCATTGATGACATATTGAATTCAATCATTGATTGGGCTTAAAGGGTTCCACATCATAAAAGATTATCGTATAAGTGTCACTCACATTACTTGGTGAAGGTCTGATAAGAACTATGAATTGTAAACTCTTGTTAATGTGAATGGATAATTATGGTTCTTAATGACATATTGAATTCAATCATTGATTGGGCTTGAAGGGTTCAACATCATAAAAGATAGGCGTATAAGTGTCACTGACATTACTTGGTGAAGGTCTGATAAGAACTACAGGAACAACAGATTCTTAACAATGAACGAAGGGAAGGGAACGTCACTTAACGTTGGAGGATGCGATTTGGAGGTGTAAAAGTTGGGTGGTGTGATCATGACGCCTTTGGCCTTTCTCTCTATTAATGAAATCATGCCTCGCAGATCGTGTCAGCTGCCAAGAAGATTACGTTGAATCGAGAAAGAAGGATTGAAATACATATCAATACCCAACGTTGCATGCGGAGCCTTCGTTGAAGTCATTTTATATAATCCTCCGATGCACGCGTTCACAATCACACAACATAATTCGAATTTTATCAGCATTTCGAGGCACGACTGTCTTTAAGAATCATAAGATTTCAAAAGGCCATTCAGTAAAAGACGAGTGCGAATAAACCAATATTCCACTACGAATCGTCCAAAAAAAATGGCGGTCTTCGTTTATAGAGACAACTATATGATCGAATCTCATATTTAAGTAACATCTCGATGTTTCTATACTACATTTATTATTCATAATTCTATTCTACATTTCCTATCTCATCGGGAATTGGAGTTGAACATTCGTTGATTCCTTCTTATCGTTTGGTCAATGACATAACCTTTTTGATCTGTGAAACCAAGATTATTCTCAATATCATGGCAGTAACTACGTTCTGTGATTCATTGTACGTTACGTGATTTATTGATGTCGTTTAGTCAATGGCATACCGTAATCTTTTTTATACGTGAAATCTTGATTATTCTAAAGACCATCGCACGGAGAAACAAACATATTTGATAACGTGTTTTGATGACTTTGAAGTATTTTTTTAAAGCTTACTCAGTTTTTGGTCGGAGCGAATTACATGAGTTACTCCCAGATGTGAGTTGTGAGGATTTAATATGGGAGATGAGGTCCCCGCTCTATTGTTGGGAAAGCCAGGTAACACCAAAAAGATGCTACTTTGTACTTATATAAAGCTTCAGGTTATTGTTTAATGTAATTTTTTGTCTTCTATATCAACTGGTTCTGCACATTGCTCGCCCTGCAATTTCAAGCCTCGTGTTGTTTTAACTCTCATATTATTCATCTTTTTGAGTTCGAGTACTGTGTCTAGCATGAGAGCCCACGTAATGCATGCATGGATTTCACATAATTAAGAACGTAAAAACATAAAAGTTTTGTTAAAGGTGGAGCGAAAATCAAAATCCTGTGGGTGTTCTTTATATTTTATTTGTTTGAAGTCAAATTGGACTTTCGACCCCACAAATGAAACAAATCTTCGAAAAGTTTAATCGTTCAGTCGGTCCTCGTTTAACTTTTAAAAAGTTGATATCGATTCGGGTTTCTCAGCCACGCTTGGCTGATGGCACATGCCTTAATACATTCATTCACTGGCCGAAACGTTAATGACGTCTTTGATTATTGTGCCTCTTTGTCATCCCAAGCGTTGTTGCTTTGCATAGATGCTTATCGTGAGTGCTAATTTTTTTACGTTTTTCCTGCAACTTCAATAAAAAAAAATAATTAATGGAATATTCTTCAGCATATTATTTCATTCGAAAGAGGACGAGGAATTCTTCTTGAACATAACTAAAAAAATAATTAATGGAATATTCTTCAGCATATTATTTCATTCGAAAGAGGACGAGGAATTCTTCTTGAACATAACTGACCTAACCTCTGATAGACCAAACTGGTAACATCCAAATTCAAATGCTTCTTACATCCAAATTCAATGAACCGCAAGCACAAGGAGAGGCGAATGTGTAGGATGATTCGCAAAATTCAAGTGAGAAAACAGTGTGCTCAAGTTCTATTGTATTATTGAAAAGTATACCATTAAAATTTATTTTTCTAATTTCATAAAAAATAGTACTTAGAACAGCTAATATCAAAGGCCAGGAAAGAATACCACTGGAGATGATATTACCAGGACTTTAGCACCGGGGTTTATGAAGTATTTTACGCATCAAAATATATGGTGAGTTTTGGTTGATGTGAGAGTACTTTTGTCTATTTACATAATTAATATAAATTATTAAATAAAAGAGTTTAGAAGTGTTTTTCATTTTAGTGCAAGGTGATTTTAACTTTACTAAATCAATGATGATGGGATATTCTTTGTTTATTATTATGGAAAGGAAATTATAGTAGGATTCATTTTTTCTCTAAAGGAATTTGATCATATTTGAATCTATCATCTCCATCTTAACTTAACAAAGTATTTTGAAATGATGGTTTAACTAATAAAAATAATGGTTAAAATTTATATTTTTTTAACAAAAATCTTAATAAGAATAGTGATTTAGGGATGATTTATTAATTAATACATAAATTTAAAGTTTTAATAGTTAAAAAGGTTGAAAGTTTTAATAGTTAAAAAGGTTGATTTGAGGTGATTTTTTTATTTACATAATAAAAATATTAATATAAGATATAGATATATAAAGATAAGTCAATCTTAATTATGGTTTCTTATGATGAATTAATGGTAATGTAAACATGGAAACATAACAATTTGTTAACTTGGAGGGATGATTCATGATACTTTGAGAATGAATTTGAAAGCTTTTTATCATCCTATCTCATCTTTTATTTTTTCTTTTGTACATTTTTCCTGTAAAGTTAAAAGTACATGACTTAATGATTTATTGAGTATTTTTGTTATTTAAAAATAGTTATTAATATTTGTCATGAAAATAACTAATTTAATTATGATTAATGTATTTGTTGATAAAAAATCAAAAGATTCCTACACCACAAACATGAGTAAGGGGATGAGCAAATTCATGGAAGGTTAGTCCCTCCTAGGGATGTCTCTGAAAATAGCATTGAAGAAAGTTGATGGAGAGTTTGTAGTGAAAACATTTTTTTGATCTAGGGATTCAAAAATTGGAAAACCAAAAATATAAGTTTAGCAACATGGAAAAGAGGATAAGGATATAGTTATAAAGACACACATGGAACTTGCCATGCAAACCTGGCTATTTAAAAGGAGGGTTGATTTCATGTTTCTAATAAGATAATGGGATAGCCTAGAATATTATGGGATAGCCTAGAATATTGGAATTTTGTATATATGAATATATTTAGTTTGAAATTGAATATTCTCTTCCCAATATGGTTGCAATTCTTTCTTAAAAAAAACATTGGTTTTATAAGAGGAATATGATAATTCATAATGGTTATAAGAGTAAAGGTAAAGGAAAAAACCGACATGAATATGCCCTAATGTGCATCGTACGAATTACAAATATGCAAAGTAAACATGTGGAGGAAGCATAGGATTTCATTACTGACTTTGTATTTCCCAAGAAATCAAGAACCCATTTACTCATCTAGATAGTATAGTTAGATTTTGAAGAATTTGAGATAAAGTTGTGTAAGGAATAAAAAAAATTCATTTAAAACCAACCATATACATATACGATATCCAACTTAAGTAAATATCTCTCTGCTAAGTTTACTTAGACGAGAATTTCTAATGACTAAGTTTACTTGGATGGAAATTAATCTTGATAAAACAAATCCATCACACAAATAACATAAAACAACTCACTATAGTTGCGTTTGTTTAAATTGTCTATTTCCTTGAATGGGAGTTAATCTTGATAAAACAAAACTATCAGAAGAATAGCATAAAACTTCTCATTGTTGGTTTGTTTGTTTAACAAAGAAGAATAACATAAAACTTCTCATTGCTGGTTTGTTTGTTTAATAAAACTATTAGAAGAATAACATAAAACTTCTCATTGCTGGTGTGTTTGTTTAAACTATGTCTATTTCTAAATACATGACATTGTGTGAGTTAAGGTCACATAGATTCTTACACTTGCCCACTTGTTTTCTAAGTAGATGACCTGTCTTGACCTGCCTTGTTATTTTCCGATTTCTAGGTTAATGTTATTATTCAGTGCCATATACGCAGGATAAAGCATCGCTTGCACTTCTAGTTGCACATCTATTTTGCAGTTCGTGCCTCTCTCATACCCGTGGTTTGCGCGACAGAGCTAGGGCTCCTTCGTTGTCGCATGGTCAAAATGATTCAAGTTTATTCACAACCTACATTTAAAGTTTTGAAGGGGAAATCAGGAGATCGACAATGGAAGGTTTTCTCTATGCAATCTTATACCAAGAGTGTTGTTACACTCAGTCGTAACGCCACTGTGATTACAACAATGCTACCATTTTGTGTAGACATAGTTGGACTGGTTGGTGCATTTGGGTTCTTGCCTTTGGTCTTCATATTTTCTATAGTCTTTTACAGGATAACATTGAAGTCTTCAAAAAAGAGTTTGATATTCTGTATCAACACCCTCATAACTGTCATTTTTTTCTATTTTTGGACTATTGGGTTGCATTGCAACGATTCGCCAAATTTCAATTAATGCAAACAGTTACAAACTAATCACCAACTTATGAATTTCTACGTTCATCGGTGGCAGTTGGTGAAGAACCCGAAACCGATTATAGCCAATTCAATCCAGACCTCACGCGAACAAAGTTGGCCCTGACAGACGTTCACGGTCTTGGTAGTGAGAAATGATGCCATGGCTTCGCTCGGGAGCCTGGGTATGGCCTCCCTAAGGCGTGTCATTGTACATCGAAAAGGGATTGGATTTGCGAGTTCTGGCACCTCTCGTCTATGCTGGCGACGCGGGTTCCCATAGTTCCTTTTCCTCTTCGTGCTTGGAAGGTGTTAGGCAACAGAAGCATAAACTAAACAAATTATGCCTAAACTAAACAAATTAAACGCAGAAAGATACAATATAGAAATCACACACAAAGAATAAAACGAATTTAAGTGGTAAAACTTTGTAAGAGGAAACATCTACGAGTATTCTTATTGTTCAAGATATAATTACAACAACCAAACTTAGGCTTACAACCATCACTTAGTGATCCCACACACTTGATGCAGACCTTTTTTTTGGGGGGGGGTTGCTTGACCTCCTGGTCTAGGATCGTTCAAATCAAGGAGTCAGATCGACTCTTCAGGGTCCTGCTTGAACCCAAATCAAATTATACAAGTCCCTTTTTCTCCTAAGGCGTAGGTCCTTGGAACCCGCGAGCCCTTTCTCTAGTGCACTTGGCACATTTTAATTCGTGGGTGCTAGCTCCTTCTACTAGGCCCCTTTCCTTTCAGGTGGCCTCGAGCTATGTCCTCACGTAAGCACGTGATTGTGGGCTGGCCTAGAGTGGTTTGAGACCACACCACTTTTCTCCCCGCAATTCACTACCAGTCGCCACGTATCAATTACGGACCGCTCTAAGGTTTTTAAAACCCAATCACTTTTTGTCCCCACAATTAAGCACTACCATTGATCTTGTGACCTCGATGATGTCTCTTGATCAACAACTACAATTAACTTCGCTCTTTGGGCTTTGGGAGTTTCAAACTCTCCACCCTTGCTTCCTTCAAAGTGAGAATCTTCCGAAGTGGAAGATCTGTTGACACCTGTCCTTAGCAAACAGACGACTCAGATGAACTCCGGGTCCCCGGACTTTGGGAGTTATTTTTCAACACACTCATTTTTCTCCCGGAGTGACTTTTCTCTGAAATGGAAGATATTCTGCCACGTGTCCTCAAATCTACGACTTTGGTCCACTTCGTGACTTCGACACTTTTACCCTTCACTTTCCTCCGGAGTATTCTGTACATGGAGTTCTAGATCTGGTGCCACATCCACCTCAAATCAATGACTCTCATCCACTTAAGGACTTCGGCCTTCGGGAGTTTCAACTCCTCTATGCTCAATTTTCCTGGAGCGCTTTCACCCAAAGTCCATGATCTATCATCGCGTGTCCTCCCGCCGATTGACGACTATGATTGACTTTGGCTCTTCGGTGTTTGGGAGTTTCGACTCTCCTCCTTCACTTCCTCCCGAAATACTTCCACCCGAAGTTGACGGATCTCTGTCGCACGTCCTTCTGAATCTGATGGCTACAATCCCCTTTGGTTATTCTAGCTTCGGGAGTCTCAACTCTCCACCTTCTCTTTCTCTTGGAGCACTTCCACCCGAAGTACATAATATGTTGATGCGTTTCCTTCTAGATTTGATGACCACGATCCACTTCGGCTATTTGGGCTTTGGGAGTTTCAAAATCCTCTGCACTCATTCCTCCTAGAGTGCTTTCACTCAAAGAAAATGGATTTCCGCCACGCATCCCTTTGGATCTGATAGTCCATTCTTCGCCTACGTCGACTTCCTTTTAGAGTGTTATGCCTCCTAACTTCTAGATCTCTTTCCACGTACTCCTCGCAATGGAGGGTTGTGATCTACTTCGGCCTTCAGAGACTTTGGGAGTTTGTCACACTCCACACTTGAAATCCTCCGAACTGACTTTCTGCTAAGTCTCAGATCTCCCGACACATGTCTCCTGGCAACCAACAGCCTGGATCTATTTTGGCTACTAGATGATTTCGCTTTCTCCTTGACCACAAGATGTCCGAAGTGCTCTTGCTCCGAAGTTATGGATCTTATGCCACCTGTCATCCTTGATGATGGATGGTTCTTGTTTACTTTGATACTTTAGGACTTCGACATGCCCGCTCTCCTGTGCACACAAAGGGTTAAGGCCCATGCACTTTACCTTGATTGGATGACTGTCAATCCTCTTTGCTTAGATCCAAGGGATGGGATCTATTTCTTCCTCTGTGTGCTCCCTTGGGTGTCTAGACATTGATTCAATGGTACATATTTCTTCCCACAACTAATCTAACGATTGATGTCGCTCCTCCTCTTGAGCTTTGGATTTCTTCTAACTTGGAAGAGTTTGTAAGTATTCAAAGGCTTTGGCCTTTGCTCCTCTTACGAGCCCGATTTCCTGGGTCTCGTCTGCACTTCTGAAAGTGCTATTTCTTTTGATATTTTTGGTTTACTCAGTCTCCTAAAGGTCTTGGCCCTTTTTCTCCCTTCAAAGGGTTCTGGTGCCCTCCCCGAAACCTCTCACTCAAAGCACACCTTGCTGAGCATTTTCTACAGAGTGGTCAACAACTTTGTGTGTATCTTCTCTGATACTCGTCTCCTTGAACTCGACAAAGAGTTCTCTTTGTGCACACTTACACCTGCTCGATGCCCACCTAGTAGAGCTCTAAAAAGGTCTCAGTGACTCTGTCTCTCTCTGTGTTTCCTCTACACATTTTACCCTCCAAGGTATTCAACAACCTTGAGGTTCCCGTTGAGTTGTTATCACTCTTGTGCACCCTCCTAGCATGTTCTTTTTTGATCCACAGAGTTCATATGCACACTCCTTGCACTCGCTATAGAACCTCCAATGTTCTGTTGTGCACTCCTTACGCAGCCTAAAGAACCCAGAATGATATCTCAAACTCAACAAAGATAGATAAATCTATCTTCTTACTGTAGATGAAACCTATCATACATCTACAACATACATAAACACACAGATAATACAAAACAAACATTCATTCATACAAAAATTCATAAACAGTGAAATCTATTATTTTCTAGTAATCTGAATGCTTGGTTACAATATGTGCAGGCTGGAGTACAAAAGATTCTCATCTCTCTCAATCTCCTTACTCTCCTTACCCTAAAATTACTTCTCTAAAATTCCTAATGAAATTTGATACAAAAGATCCCTTTACAAAAGAGGGGTTCTACGGGCTTATCCTTTCTTCACCTACCCTCATCTATTACATTGAAGTTTATTAAATTTCCATCTAATTTGAATTGAATCTAGAGCCATGAACCTGTCAGCGATTAAAGGTGACCTTATCTTATGTCTGCTCAGAGGAGTGGCTTGGTTTTCACTCAACCTTACAACATTAATCCGTATAGGATCATATTTCAAATTTAAAAATCGGAGGGTCTATGCCTCTCCCTTTCCCCAATGTGCACCTATGTATTGGCTTGCTCGAGCATCTGCTGATGTGGAAGGATTCTCTTGCATCATAATCCACTATTAGGAAAATCATGAGCTCCTACTCATGAGTCCCTCTACTCCGATGTTTAAATTCCATTGGATCCCAAACTTTCCTCTGGAGTTGTCCTCCTGCTCCTCTACTATGATGTTGCTTCTTCCTTGCTGCTCTTGCAGGTCCTCCTCTATTTAGATTCTCCCTGCTTACAGCTTCTTGTGTTGACCTCAACATCATCCTCCTTATCTCCTCTATCACCCTGTCTAGCTGCTCCAATGGTTGGTTCTCCTTATACAGTCTTCTCTACTGCTCTTCCTCTTTATCAATGGGTAGATCATCTTGACGCCCCATGTTTTTTTCTTCTTCTATGGAATTAGATTTCCACCCTACTGCAGACTCCATTTCTGGAGTCTCATCACTGAGCTACTGCTCAAATTTTTCC
The DNA here is from genome assembly GCA_000966675.3 of Picea glauca. NCBI lineage: Eukaryota > Viridiplantae > Streptophyta > Pinopsida > Pinales > Pinaceae > Picea > Picea glauca. The sequence continues at coordinate 543,804 of JZKD02S1975365.1, read as the reverse complement.
TTTGACATATTAACTTTTGTCATCTCCTCTTTCGTTGGTTCAACTCCAACTTCCTCCAGCTGCTCCCCAGGCTGGTATGCTCGTTCACATGTTTCCAACTTGACCTGTTGGATATGCCTACTCTACATATTTACCCTTCTCTCCTGGGCTTCTAGTTCCTCATACAACTCAACAAAATCTATGTTGTCTGCTTCCTCTTTTGTTGCAGGCTCCAGTGTTGCAAACATTTCCTGTTCAGATCCCTGGTTGAAAGTTTTGAGCAATTCTGTTGAATGCTCTTCTCCTGCAATCTACATGAATGTCTTCTGAAAACCATCTTCTGGTTCTGTATTTTCCAACCAATCCCCCAACATCTTCAAATATTGTTTCCATTGACTGAGCATCTCAATTGTGTGCTCCTCTTCCTCTTCTCCTTGGGCAGATTTTGATATTTTCTCCTTCATTATGACAGTCACAGTCGGTTGTCCTTCCTTTGTTGCACCAGCATCACAAACACAGTTATATTTAAAATAATTTGGCCCCATGGCCTCTTTCTTGGATTCTTGTTGCACCACCTCCTCATGTGCAACACTTGTACTACCTCTGTTGGACTATTTGGAAGGAATATTTTGATTCCCCTAATGATTAGAATGCATATCTGATCTTCCTCTTTCATGGTGGAAGTATTTAATTTCTGATCATATTCATTCACATGTTCAACAAACCTACATGAATCTTCATCTATCAACACTCCTTACTGATCTGAACTCATTTCTGAGCTACTGAGACTTTCAGGCAGCCTCGTTTTAATTCCCTTTCCCACCTGGAAATCTAGGATTTCTTCTCTTATGCCCCCCTAGAAGTCTATGAGGTCAACTAATCTCATTTCATTGTCCACCTAGAAATATGAACTTTCATTAGTGCCCACCTGATAGTCTATGAGATCCCCAATTAATCTCATCTCATTGCCCACCTGGAAATATGAATTTTCAGTGCTGCCCTCCTGACTGTCAATGAAATCCTCCATTGATCTCATCTCATTTCCCGCTTGGAAATTTGAAATTGCATCTCTGCCCTCCTCGAAGTTTATGAGACCTTTAACTAATCTCCCTTCCTCATCACTGAGGGTTTTTCCAATTTCTGGACAATTTCTGGCTCACAAATGTGAACCACTTCCTCTGTGTCTTTGATGTTTTCAACATGCCTCAGCCACTTTCTCACTACCTATTGCTACTTTCTGGCCAACAACTTCTGAACAAGCCATTTTCCCTTCCTGTTCAGAGGCCATTCGTACCTCCAGTGTACCTTTGTCTTCTAATGCATCTTCAATGTTAGCTGCTCCATTCTTTCCCTTATATCAATGAGCTCCAGATCCATATCTAGCTTGCTTTTATTCCTGTGTCCTTCTTTTCGACCACGTTCATGGCCTTCAGTAGCCATTTTCACCCTCTGCTTGCCCTCCTGGCAAGTTTGTGGATTATTCTTCATTCGAGAGCATCTCCAACTTCTCCTGCAACTCACCTGGTTGTTTCAAATTGCTTCCGCACACTTGCAACAATCCTTTGCACAGAGAATCAAGACTCTACCTCATCTTTCACCTGTTTTCTACGGGCACAATTAAGCTTCGAATACCATTTGATGTTATTATTTTACCTCTTTTCACCTTCTCACCTTTGCCTACGATCTGTAGACAAAATCAAGATCTGATACCACTTGATGTAGTCAGACTATCTCCTTCATCTCCTTTGCCTGAAATCTATAGAAGAAATCAGGCTTTGATACCACTTGATGCAGACCCCAATTTTCCCTTTCAGGGATGCTGAACTTCCTTGTCTAGGATCATTCAAATCAAGGAGTCAGATTGACTCTTCGGGCTCTTGCTTAAACCCTAATCAACTTATACAAGCCCCCTTTTCTCCTAAGGCACAGGTCCTGTGGAACCCGCAGGCCCTTTCTTTAATGCTCTTAGCACTTTTTAATTCATGGGTACTAGCTCCTTCTTGTATGCCCCTTTCCTTTCATGTGGCCTCGAGCTATGTCCTCACGTAAGCATGTGATTGTGGGGCGGCCTAGAGTGGTTTGAGACCAAATCACTTTTCTCCCCGTAATTCATTACCAGCCGCCACATAAGACTTTGGTAATACTGTGGTTTCAATCGTGGCCCATTCTAAGGTATTTAAAACTCAATCACTTTCTGTCCCCGCACTTAAGCACTACTTTCGATCTTGTGACCTCGATGGTGTCTCTTTATCAATGGCTACAATTAACTTCTCTCTTCGGGCTTCAGGAGTTTCAAACTCTCCACCCTTGCTTCCTCCGAAGTGACTATCTTTCGAAGTGGAAGATCTGTTGACACTTGTCCTCGGAAAACAGACAACTCATATGAACTCCGACTCTTCGGCCTTCGGGAGTTCTTGTTCAACACACTCCTTTTTTTCCTAGAGTGACTTTTCTCTGAAATGGCAGATCTTCTGCCACGCGTCCTCCTCAAATCAATGGCTTTGGTCCACTTCAGGACTTCGACACTTTTACCCTCTTCTTTTCTCCAGAGTATTTCGTACCCAAAGTTCTAGATCTAGCGCCACACGTCCACCTCAAATCAACAGCTCTCGTCCACTTCAGGACTTTGGCCTTCAATAGTTTCAACTCCTCTATGTTTGCTTTTGCCTAGAGCGCTTTCACCTTGAGTCCACGATCTATTGTCGCGTGTCCTCCTATTGATCGATGACTATGATTGACTTTGAATCTTTGGGCTTCGGGAGTTTCGAATCTCTGCCTTCACTTCCTCCTGAACTACTTCCACCCAAAGTCGACGGGTCTCTGCTGCGTGTCCTTTTGAATCTGATGGATATGATCCACTTCGGATTTTCAGGCTTTGAGAGTTTCAACTCTCCATCTTCACTTTCTCCTGGAGCACTTCCACCTAAAGCACACAATCTGTTGACACGTTTCCTTATGGATCTGATGGCCATGATCCACTTCGTCTATTTGGGCTTCAAGAGTTTCAAACTCCTGTGCACTCGTTCCTCTCAGAGTGCTTTCACCCGAAGAAAATTTATTTTCGCCATGCGTCCCTCTAGATTTGACGTTCCAGATCTTCTCCGCCTACGTCAACTTCCTTTGGGAGCGTTACACCTCTGAACTTCCAGATGTCTTTCCATGTACTCCTCACAATGGACGGTTGTGATCTACTTCGACCTGCAGATACTTCAGGAGTTTGTCACACTCCACACTTGAAATCTTCCGAAGTGACTTTCCTTGAAGTGTCATATCTGTTGACACGTGTCTCCTGGTGACCAAAGGCCTCGATCTATTTCGGCTATTCAACGATTTCACTTTCTCCTTGACCACAAGACATATGAAGTGCTCTTGATCCGAAGTTATGGATCTTACACCACCTGTCAACCTTGATGATGGGAGGTCCTTGTTCACTTCGGGACTTCAGCAAGTTCGCTTTCCTGTTCACACAAAGGGTTAATGCCTGTGCACTTTACCTTGATCGAATGATTATCGATCCTCTGTGCTCAGATCCTACGACTGAGATCTATTTCTTCCTCAGCGTGCTCCCTTGGGTGTCTGGAAGTGGATTTAACAGTCCAAATTTACTCCCACAACTGATCTAATGACTGTTTTTTCTCCTCCTTCCGATCTTTGGATTTCGTCCAACTTGGAAGAGCTTGTAAGTGTTCAAAGGCTTCAACCTTTGCTCCTCTTGCGAGCCTAATTTCCTGGGTCTCATCTACACTTTTGAAAGTGATATTTCTTCTGAGATTTTTGGTTTACTTAGTCTCCAAAGGTTCTCGTCCCTTATTCTCACTTCAAAGGGTTCTGGTGCCCTCCTGGCAACCTCTCACTCAAAGCACACCTTGCTAAGTGTTTTCTACAGAGTGTTCAACAACTTTGTGAGTATCTTCTCTGATACTCTTCTCCTTGAACTCGACAGAGAGTTCTCTTTGTTCACACTTTCACCTACTCGATGCCCACCTGACAAAGCTCTACAGAGTTCTTACTGACTCTGTCTCTCTCTGTGCTACCTCTGCACAATTTACCCTCCAAGGTATTCAACAACCTTGAGGTTCCCCTTGAGTTTTTATCACTCTGGTGCACCCTCCTAGAACGTTCTTTTCTGACTCCACAGACTTCAGATGCACACTCCTTGCGTTGGCTATAAAACCTCCAGTGTTTTGTTGTGCACTCCTTGCACAGCCTAAAAAACCCAGAATAATATCTCAAACTCAACAAAGATAAATAAATTTACATTCTTAATGCATATGAAACCTATCATACATCTATAACATACATAAACACACAGATAACACAAAACAAAAATTCATTCATACAAAAATTCATAAACAGTGAAATTCATTCTTTTCTATTAATCTGAATGCTTGGTTACAATATGTGTAGGTTGGACTACAATAGAGTCTCAGCTCTATCAATCTCCTTACTCTCCTTACCCTAAAATTCCTTCTCTAAGCTTCCTAATGAAATCTGATACAAAAGATCCCTTTACAAAAGAGGGGCTCTACGAGCTTATCCTTTCTTCACCTACCCTCATCTATTACATTGAAGTTTCTTAAATGGCCATGTAATGTGAATTGAATCTAGATCCATGAACATGTCATCCATTAAAGGAGACTTTATCTTTTTTCTTCTGAGAGGAGTGGCTTGGTTTTCACTCAACCTTACAACATTAATCCATATACGATCATATTTCAAATTTAAAAATGGGAGGGTCCATGCCTCTCCCTTTCCCCAATCCATGCCTATGTGTTGGCTTGCTGACACATATGTTGATGTCGAAGGATGCTCATGCATCAACACTTCCCTTTACGTGCTTACATAGATATGAATCATTTCTCAAACAATTACATAAATTTAATGTGCACCTAATTAATTCTATTTTTGTTGAATTGGTTCAACTGAACCCACAATAATATGAGGAGCCTAGAAATCCATTCATATCTTCAAAAATTGTGGTAAATTGGTTTGCACAGTTTAAACAATCTCCACCTTGAAAACAATTTACTTGATATATCATGCCCAAATTTATTCATCACTTTTCCTGCAAGAAAAGAGAATCCAAAAAACACCACAACTTCTCTAACAAAAATGATTTTGTGAAATGTTTGTACAATTTTCTTGTGTATGAACCTTGTCCTGCATCTTTCCAACATCCAACTAAGAGTTCCTCTTGAAAGAGTAAAGATACATTGTGAAGTGGATCTCATTTTTTCCAAGTTACGTGCAAAATATGAATTGACATAACCACAGACTAAATCAGTGCAACCATTATAGGTGATACCAAAATTACTTATGCCCCTAAAATAGCGAAGCACCCATTTCATTGTTGTCACTGCTCTTTATGGATTTTCCATGTATATACTGACAACACCAACTGCATGTGAAATATCTAGTACTTAACATCACATACATCAAACTTCATATTGCATTAGTATACAATACATGAGACATATATTCCTTTTCTTCATCATTACTAGGACATAAACTTGAAGAAAACTTAAAATTGGAAGCCAAATTTTTTTTTAGTGGTTTCACATTATTCATACCGAACCTCATAAATATTTTATCCACATACTTGTGTTGTGATAATCACATCTTATTATATCTATATATCTACATGTCCAATTTTTTTTTGTTGCTCCTATATCCTTATATCTATGTAAGTATCTCTTTATATAGTACACACATGTTTATATTTAGCTAAAACATGACTATATATGCGGCTATGAATAGAGATCGATTTTGAGGAATGAATTAAACAAGGGTTATATCTTAAAGTTAAAGTTTCTGAAATTACTAGTGGTTTGTATATATATAAATTTGTAAATTTCTTTCACAAACAAATAAATTAAAAATCAAGATTACGATACTATGGAAGTTCATATATATATAGTATAGTAAACATTTTTAATAAATGATTGATTAATGTTACAGAAATCGAATCTATGTGTACGTAAACATGGTCATAAGGATGAACAAATTTAAAAGGATTGAACATATTAGTTTAAATTATGTTTTAATTTTATTTTTCAAAATTTCTCTTTTTCCTCTTTTATATTTTTAATATATATTATAACCACATCTAACATTTCATTCCTTCCAAATTTAAATTTTTTATTATCAATACCCGTATCTAGCTCATATGAATTAACATGCACATCCAACATTTCATTCCTTCCAAATTTAAAATTTTTATTATCAATACTCGTAACTAGCTCATATGAATTAGCATGCATATAGTTTGTGTATGATTGAAAATACCAATTTTAAAATCTTGAAAGTAACAATTTTTTAAAATTAGCAATTTGAAGTATATATTATTATCAAATACTAAATATGTTAATAATTAAAAATTGAGTTTTGTTAAATATACAAATATTATAATATAATATAGATGGAGGGAGAATAATATTTTTAATTATTGTAACACTTAAAAATTATATAAATAATTGAAATACATTATAATTTTTTTTTTTAAATATACAAATAATTGATGATGATGATGATTAACGGTCACTAAGATTAAATTGGTCTATCTAAACTTAAGAGGGTCGAAAAGCATTAAGAGAAGATTTCCAAGATCACAATACTTTTGTTGAGTTAAGAGGTTAGGAAGGTTGGTAGTGTGACAAATATTTTGAAAATGAGATCTAATATGGGTATAGGCTGGAAAATCTAAGAGAAAATGTTTTTCATATTAAACCTTCTTAGTGTCATAAAAGGTGACACACTCTTTAATCCCATGGTGTTTTAGGAATTGATCAATGCCCAGTTTCACTATGGAGCTAGTGAGAATTTGTTCTTATCTTAGCAATGCTTATTTTTTTTTTATTTTTTTTGATCTTCTAGATTAGGGTTGATTACATCCTTATAATAGCTTAATTTACTTTTTTCCTCTAACTCTTTATCACACCACATTTTCTCCTTAAATTTTGATTTGACATTTTTTTAATAGTATCTTTATTCTACAAAATGGTGTCTTCTATGATTCCCCAATAGTTTAGCCAAGATTGAACATCTTTATGCCATTCTCGCTTGAGTCGATGGTGGTTATGACTTGGTTTTGAAGAAATTTTAGGAAGCCTCTTGTCTTCCATGTTGTTTAACTTGTTCTTATACATTAGATATCTAGTCATAGCTATGCTCTCAATGGGGGAGTGGATTGTTTCTAAGAGGAGGATGGGATAGAGCGTATTTCCTTTAATTTTGAGATTATAGGTTATAAAATTCTTTTGTATTTGCTCTATCTTTCTCGAGGATTCACGAGAGATACTACAACCCCATACTTCACATCCATAAAGAATAACAAGTGTAACAAGAGTCTCAAAGAGGAGTTTATTCTTATCCCAACTCCAAAGATCAACTAATTTTCAATTATTTTCAAGCCCATAATAAGCTTTCTATCCCCCAATAATCCTTTTCTCGATGCTATAATTCCAATTGAGCTTGTAGTGAATGTCAATTCCAAGATATTTGTATGAAGTCACTTCCTCCAAGTTTTTGTTTTCATATACAAAGGTATCATAAGGGATCTTATTGGATTTAATAATCATGACCTTAGTCTTATCAGTATTAACAGTCATACCCATATTGGAGAAAAAATCCTAGAGGATTCTTAGTTGGTTTTCAATATCATGGGGACTCATTGCCATAAGAATGATATCATTGACATAAAGAAGAATATTGATGAATATACGAGTGAGAGTAGGGCCAACACAACTTGCTTTTTCCAAGAAATCTTCTAACTTGTCAATGTATATGCCAAAACAGGTAGGGGACAAGGGACAACCTTGTTTGAATCCAATATTGCAGTTAATCTCTTTTGACCAACCCTCCATGTTTTTAAACTTAGGAATAACGTTCTCATACATTTTTATTGCATCAACCCTCAACTCTAAAGGCACTTTTATCTCTTCCAACCTATTCCAAAGGCTTTTCCTAGGGACCATGTCAAAATATTTTCTAAAGTCAACAAAACAACAAAAGAGATTGGTTTTAGTATTGCGGAACACCTCTGCAATGATCCTAAAGGTAACAAGGTGGTCCACGATTGAATGATAACAAGGTGGTCCTGGCTTTTAGCTCTTTTACTATGACTTTCTAGCCAAAGGATAATCTTCTTTTCCAAAATAATTCCATAAATCTCGGGCTAATCATAATGGTCCTATAATTAGAGGGAATGTTTCTATCCCAATTTTTAAAAATAGGAACAAGGAGGCCCTACTTGAATGCTAAATTGAAGAGCTTGTGTATGTGAGGGATAAGAATAGACCTTCTTATTTTAAAAATTTCATCTTGGTAGCCTTTAATGTTCTTAACTTTCCCATTTGCAAACATCTTTACCCCAAACTCTATATCATCTAAACAAAATACATTGTTAACTAAAAAAATGTTATAAATTTCCAATTATTATAAAATTTGAAAAAATTTCAAATCAAATAACATATATCTAACCTCTACATCATATAAAAAAGAAAAACAAATATTTTAATTTGTTACATTAAAATTTTAATTTCATATTTTACATCATATAAAAAAGAAAAACAAATATTTTAATTTATTACATTAAAATTTTAATTTCATATTTTCATAGTTTGGACAGGTTGGCTACCCAAACACCGATGTTACAATGCTTGACTTACAATTAGCAATAGTTTGCCAACCAAAAGAGTCATTTGTACATTGTGAGCATATGCCACAAATATAAAAACTACACAAATTTTCCAAGCAAAAAAACTATATTTATTACAAACTGAGAAATGAAGTGCAATCTACAACCAAATGTAGATAAAATGTGTATGTAACGAGCTTTGATTTCTCATATCTTAAAAATTTTGATAACTAATTAATAGAATATTATATAAACACTTTCTCAACTTAGTATTTTATGTTAGCAAGTCACAACGAATTAATATGATATTAAGAAATATTGTATAAACACTTTTTACAATTTTCTTTAATATTTTAAATTGTTACAGTTAACAAGTCACAAGATCATTAGCATTATAAATAACATCCTCTATATGGAAATTATTCCATCCTTGAATTTTTTTGCTTAATCTCATATTTTAATAACATCCTTTATACTGAAACTATTCCATCCCTACACTTTTTGCTTAGTCAAATTCCAACAAAAATGACTATTTACCAACAGGTATATATAAACAACATACGACCCATCAACCTTCACATCTTAACTATAATAATCTGTTGGATATAAAGTGTATTTTCTTTTCAGTATTGCCATGTACAGCAGAATCCCTAACCCTAGACGGTATCTCTAGTTGTCATTGACGCGATGAGGTTCACCAATGACTCTCTGCATGAATGTAATAATTGCTCTAATGGCTTATTACGAAAACATAAAACCTAAAGCTAATGGAGGCCAGGCGCCACCACTATTAGCATAGTCGCGGTTTAGGATTTAAAATTTAAAATCCTAAACCCGGAATGAGGGGTTTAGGATTTAAAATTTTCTGAACTGACCTGAACCACCAGCAAACGGAGAAAATGACCGTCCAGGTTGATAGCGCTCAGATCCTATGGATGGGATCTATTTCTTCCTCTGCGCGCTCCCTTGGGTGTCTGGACGTGGATTCAAGGGTCCAGATTTCTTCCCACAGCTGATCTAACGGCTTATGTATTTATGGGGAATTCTAGCTGATTATTTGTTGATACATTGTTATCGTTTGGTCGATTGCATAACCTTTTCTATTATTCTGAATATCATGGCAGGAACTACGTTCTGTAATTCATGGTTATCCATATCAACTTGTTCTGCACACTGCTCGCCCTGCAATATCAGGCTTGGTGTTCTTTTGACTCCACATGTATTCATCTTTGTTAATTCGAGTAGAGTGTATAGGATGAGAGCCCACGTATTGTATTCATGGGTTTCACATAATTAACAACATAAAAACGGAAAAGTTCTTTTAAACATGAGAAAAAATCAAAACCCTGCATATGATCTTCATATTTTATGTATTTGAAGTCAAATCGGACTATCGACTGCGCAATAAAATAGCGTTTCGAAAAAGTTTAATACTCGAGTCGTCCCTGTTTTAAGTATTAAAATGTCGATTAAGGATCGTTTTATATATGTATTTTAATCGTTGTTGACAGATTCGTCCATTATAGTAAACCATAAACCCCGCTTCGCAGGCGACAGATCATTTAATCTTTGTTGACGGATTCGTCCATTAATGTAAACCAAAACCCCGCTTGGCAGGCGACAGACCATTTCCCCTTCCATGCGATCGACATGTCCAACCTTCTATTCCACGTCAAATGATGATAAGACAACAACTTCTCCAATGAAACAAGAAGGAAGGAGGAATTAACAGAGTTGTTCTCTTTAAACAAATGAAGATAAGTCATAACCACCGTCATATTCATTCTTCAGTTGGTTCTAGACAACAACTTCTCCAATGAAACAAGAAGGGAGGGCGAGGGCGAGGAGAGTTTTTCTGTTGAAATAATTAAGCTTTATTTTAAGGGTTTTAAGTTTTTTTTTTTTTTTTTTTGGGATATTATTTGTTTGAAATTGTTGTATCTACAGATTTGAGTTAAAGTTGTATAGTTCAAATGTCCAAAAGAATTTTCAGAAAACTAAATCCATTTATGCTCATTTCTCAACAAACTAAATCAAAATTTATATATTAAAAATGAGATTTAATCCATTTTTTATCTACTATAAATACCAAAATGTAAAACTTTTAAACACCATCAAAATTAAACTTTGGATTTTTGAAATGCATTCAATAATGAGTGGAGCCATTTAATAATATATCAAGACCTAATTATGTTAATGGAGAAAGGCATAACCTAAGTAATGAGGTGGAGGCTTTAGTAATTTATCAAGACTTAATTATGTTAAAGGAGAAAGACATAACTTACCTATTAGTAATAGGGACCATCTATTGTTGTTGGGTCATTGTTTTATCAAATCCGTTTTCAAAACTTTCTTTCATCTTTCTATGAACCATCACTTTGCATCAATCAATTCTTCGTTTTTCTCATGTTTTAAAGAATTTATGTTTTTTTATTTTATTTAGAAGACAGGTTTTTTTTTCGTAAGTGAGTGTTAGTATATACAAAAAAGAGGAACTTCTTGGTTTGCCAAAAAGGAAACCATCCTAGGGGTTTCGAAGTTGCGTTCTTTGAGATAGCATAGGGGTATGGTTGGACCGCCACATTGGGAAACTAGTCTAGTACGATCATATTCAGTTTTGACAAGCTAATCATAATAAAACCAAAAAAACACAAGACAAGAATTAAGACTCACCTAGTGATATTCCCTGATCATTTGCTACCCAATGCTAGTCGAGGATTATGAGATTCTTCTTTCCATTTTTTGCCTTGTCCTTTCTCTCCTCCCTCTGGGCCACGTGTGGGTCTTCCTGATCCGGGCTCGTGCTCCATTCCCATCAGCAGGTGTGATGTCCATATGATGGACGTAGCGCAAGTATAAGTGGAAGTGGGCAACCATTCGCTCCAGCTTCTCCTCTGGCCCTCTACAATTTATTTTGTACTAGCATCCAGGTTGCTCAGGTTACTCGGGATTTCTCTTAGCAATTGTTTTTGTGCCTTGTTACCCTTTCGGCTAGCAAATTTCTTTTCTATGTTGACTTTGCCTATTAACATCTTTGTCCGCTAGGCCATCTCTATTGTCTTGTGGTAGAGTGTTTCAATTCCTCCCAGGCTTTTCCCTTGCGTTTGAGAGTGATTTCCTTCTCCCATCTGGTGATGGTCGCTTTACCCTTTGGTTTAACAAACGCCTTGAAGGTGCCTTTGGCGTTTCGGGCTACTTGCTCCAGGGTGAAATCATGAAGGTGGGTTACACTTTTGCTTGTTTTATGAGAAAAAAAACTGTATTTTCACAAGTTATTCAACTTCCGACATATAAAAGTATTTTTTTTATTTAG
>JZKD02S1975365.1:502959-531867 GCA_000966675.3 Picea glauca | reverse complement strand
AAGACAATGATGGATTCAATGAAATGGAGATATGACCATTTGGAGGTGTGGAGGTAGTGAAACCATGGTACAATTTTTGGTGAAATCATGGTACAAAGTATTTATTTAGGGTCTTATTAGGGTCTTTTTCCCTCTTTAAAAATTAATAGTGGATTTCCCTCTTGGAGAGTCTTCCTCCATTACTTAGATTCATAGGTGCAATACATTTCAATTGCAACATTGGCTACACATTTGGTTACGGGTCCAATGCAATTTGGTTTGAGAGCTCAACCAATTTCCACTCTTGCTATGTTTTCATTCTCAATATATTTTAAGAAACTATAAAAAAGGTTGAGGACTAGATCCAAAGCTTATGTGACTATGTAATAGCTAGATGAAGCTTTCATAAATGAAATGAAGTAGTTTTTGTAGGGAAAATGAGTTAGGGAAATTGAATCCTTATACCTCAACCCAATATTTCAAGATGAAGAGGGGGAGATAAAACCTTCGAAACAAAGGGCCACACCTCTAGGAAACANAGCTTATGTGACTATGGAATAGCTAGATGAAGCTTTCATAAATGAAATGAAGTATTTTTTGTAGGGAAAATGAGTTAGGAAACTTGAATCCTTATACCTCAACCCAATATTTCAATATGAAGAGGGGGAGATAAAACCTTCAAAACAAAGGGCCACACACCTCTAGGAAACAATTGTTTCCACCACCATGAAACTCCTTGAGACCCACTTACAATCTTTAGATGAAGATATCGCAAAACACTTTTGGTGGTGAAGTTTCCTAGTTAAGTTCATGTTCAAGGTGTAAGACATGTACAACCAAGAGGATAATTTGAATGTGACACTCGAGCATCTAGATGGAGTTGCTCATACTTTGGGAGAAAGATAGATTGGTAAAACATTTAAAGGGGATTTTAGCAATTTTGTAGACATGCATTAACTCAAATAGAAAATTGCAACTCGGATGAGCGAAATGAAATTTGACTCGTGCATTTTTCTAGAGGGACATGCATATTAAATAATTTAGTGAGAAGTTCCAAGTTATCGAGTCTAAGGCCAAGTTTCCCCCAAATAAGAGGTGGGATATTTATATTTCTGATCTATGGTTCTATCATTCTAATCCAAGGTTCTAAACCAATATGGTGATGCAATATGAACGAAAACTAAAAACTAGTACCATTAGAATATTAATATATAGGATATACGAACTTGCAAATTACTAAAAGAACTTTAATAAATCCATCTAATAAAATTGAAACAAGGAAAAATAACATAAAATTTCTTAAAGAGTTCGAAATTGTCAAAGAGAAGCCATGAATAGTTTTCTGAACCTTCCTCAAGCATAATATTCATGTTGATAAGGATCCAATAGAAGGGTCAAATGACCCTTTTTGAAGCATAGTATTTTCTTCAAGGGGGAGAATAGTGAAGGGTTGATTGACCCTTCCTTGAGAATAACATATTCATTGCAGGTGAGCATGAGGAAGGGTATTTCAATCCTTCCTCAAACGTAGCATTATTGTTAAGGGATAACCTAAGGAAGGATTGAACAAACCTTCCTTGAGCATAGTATTTTGATTGTGGGGAGCATGTGTAAGGGTTGGTTAACCCTTTCTCTGCAAGAATAATATTCTTTTCGACGGAGAGCCTAAGGAAGGGATGATCAAACCTACTTCAAGCAACATAGGTAAGGGTTGTTCAACCCATGGAAGTGTCAAGAAACTCTTTCTAAAGCATAGTATTTGCATTGCGGGAGAGATTAAGGAAGGTTTGAATGACCCTTCCTTGATCATAGTATTTTTGTTTTGGGGGATCATTAGGAAGGTTAGTTCACTATTCCTCAACCACACTATTATTTTTTAGTGTTATAAGTCATAAATTTTCCATTGGATTATCATCTATCATCGGGTGGAAAAATTATAGGTGTGAGAAAGCCCTTTAAATTATATAAATTGGCAATCCAGCTTCACATGATGCCGCTGTATGTAATCACCGTCAACTTTGTTTTCAAAGAAAACAACTATACATAACAAGTTGTAATAATTTTATAGCCAAAATGGAAACAACCTAATTTATGTGAACTTAACCATATTTCATAAGTTGAATTTACAAACCTGCATTAGAATAAACAATTCTCGTTTACAAAAAAGAAATCGAACTTTATAAACAATATAAGCCTACATTGCAATCAAGAATTATTTTCAATTGTGAAAAATATATTTAAATTTATAAACATATCAACCCTCTTCTTTACTAATACCAGAATCATTCCCTTCATATAAAAATATTTTTAAATTTATGAACTTTGAAAATCATGGTTTGTTAAATACTAGCAACAACCACATTAAGTAAAAAGTGGTTGATATACGCCGATCGGTGCCATTAATTAAAAAAAGTGGAAAATGGCGCCAATCAGCGTATATCAACCACTTTTTACTTAATGTGGTTGTTGCTAGTCATAATGATATTTATGTGATAATGATTCTTGGCTGTAAAATGTTTTTTGGGCCATGGCTGTAAACTGTATATGATAAAGAATATTGGTTGTAAAATGTTTTATGGGCCATGGCTGTAAACTGTATATGATAATGAATCTTGGCTGTAAAATTTTTTATGTGCCATGGCTGTAAATTGTATCTTTGCTGGCAAATATTAATCTGTACTCTACTCAAATCTAGACTTCCCTCGATATGAAAACGAATATAGCCCCATTGTAATTCAAGGACGGGGCAAGAAGAGTATCCATAGGTATTGATAGAGTGGTAACTGGTAGGTTAATTGAAGAATCAACAAGTTAATGAAGATTTGCGTAGCTCTGACGAAGATTTACATAACTCCGACGAAGTTGACGCAACAATCGAAGAAGTCGACACAACAATAAGATGAGTCTTCACCAAAATCAAAGTTTATAATAATTGCTGAAGAGTGAGATCTTAGAAGTATATATACATATCGTAGTTCAAAATTTTGTATTGGGTTTCTTTTAATAAATTTTTATGTATATATACATAATTCTCATAAGTGAGTGTCAATTTACAAATATCACAGATAATTTATTCTCCGTTTTACTTAAAATTTTGCAAAAATATAGCATGAATTTTGTCCTCTGTTTTTATTTAAAAATCTATAGTAAGCTATAGTGAAAGTGCTCTTTGTTTGTTAAAATTTTGAGACTAAATGACAGAGAAATTGTTTTCAGTTCTCCTTAAAAAATTGCAGATAAACTACGGTGAATTTGTCCTCTGTTTTTCCTAAAAAATTGTGAATATGGTGCAGCGAAAATTATTCCATGCTTCTTAAAAATTTGTGAATAAATTGCAGAGAAAATAAGAAATCAATTGCACACACCAAAAAAATAATTTGTAATTATGTATTGTCAATATAAATATATTTACAAAATTGTTGTTAAATACAACTTATTTTAAAGAGATTCGGAGTATCTCTCAACAATCTTTAACAAATCTAAATCAATTGTAAGAAATATCTTCAACACCCTCCAATATTGTTTACATTACAAATATTACGACATAGAAAACACATACATATCACATATATATATCTGTCTTATATGATCTTCACTAGCACTTTCACTCACTCTAAACTTCGTTCCTGGTTTCGGCTCTTTTCTTCTCCACAGACACCCTATTTTCCAAATCCTAATTTATAGACACCCTAATTTACAGACACCCTATTTTCCAAATCCTAACAGACACCCTATTTTCTTAGTGTTCTAAATCCTAACAGACACCCTATTTTCCAAAATTTTTACATCTACCCAGCAATGAAACAAATGTGTTATCAGGGTGAGAATAACTTACCTATAATCGGTGCTCACGACCTCTCCATGACCCCTGCGATCTTGGCACCCATGACCCCTGCGACCTCAGCGCCCACGACCCCTGCAACCTCAGCAACCACGACCCCTGTGACCACGACCCCTACGAGAGTGACACAGAGCTCTCGCGAGACAGTGAATACGCCAACAAAATTTTCTAAACGTTGTAAATTCAATGTGTGGCTAATATATAAACCATATTTCGGTCGAAAGATAGTTCGACCGAACTATATTTCGGCCGAACTATCTTTCGGCTAAATAATGTTTCGGCCGAACTATCTTTCAGCCGAAAACATATTGACAGAAAGAAAATATTCGGTCGACCAAATTTCTACATGCAAATCGATGGCGCGGTTATTGCTCCGTTCGATTTGACGTTTATTTTTTCGGCCAACAAATAGTTCCACCGAAAATAATATCTTTCGGCTGAAAAAAAGTTTTTTGAAATTTTGGAGACCAGATTGTCACGAATGTGTAACCCACCTTCGTGATTCCACCCTACATCCTTGAAATATTCTTATGGCTTATCGGATTTTCGTCCATATGGGTGTTTCTTTTGACACGTGTTTTCTTTATACGAACCATCTTAGCTGGCTTGTGGCGGTTCTTTCCCTGAATTCTCCTCCTATTCCTATCTATCCAAGGGTTCCTTCTTGCCGAGCCCTTGTTTTTATGGTGGCTTCTTCTGTTGCACTTTGTCCAACTGTGTCGATTCCTAGTGCTTCACCTCTTGTGGAAATTCTCCTGATGCAGGCTCGTCCTTGCAATCATGGTCTTCTCATAGAGGTGGTCCTTCCCATCCTTTTTCTCTGTCTCGGTATGTGTGACCATGATAGTCTGTCCATTATCCCTGTGTCGACCCTTGCTCGTACTCGTTGTGTAACCAACTTTTCTCTTTGTTGTACTTGTTCTTGGAAGGGGTGTGACCCTACTGGTGCATGGTAAAATCTTTTGTCCTACGTCACTCACAGCATGTTGAGTCCCATTTGTACTTTCCCTTGCATTAACATGCACTTATTCCTACTGATGTGACCTTGAGGTCATACCTCCATCTGTTGTGTGGTTAGATCCTGCATTGTCACTTGTAATTGGGTGTTGGCCATGAAGATTCTGCCTGGATTCGTCATGCCTTCCTATTGGCTTTACACCACTCCTCTCAATGTGACCTTCCGTACTTAAGCTTCCATCATGATATTTTATCGCTAGTTGTGTGCAATATGTTCTGAATTGACCGTTTGGGATGTTGCTCTAGGTGGTGTCTAACTTTGATCCTTCCTTGCTAACCCCTTCATTAGTGATTCTATCCGCTAGGCCATTCGATGACCTGCGTACCCAGCGTAACTCCACTATGTTCATCTTTTGCATATGCTCCTAGAGTTTTTGCAGGGAGTGTGCCAAGCGCCAATGTCTCTGAACTTTGCCCACTTTGGTGCCATTTTGGAGTCTCCTCACTGTGTTGATTACCAGAGTGGAGTCACCTTCCACGATTTTGTTTGTCATCCTTTCTCGTCTTAGAATCTCGAGGTCGATCTCCAGGGCTCTGAATTCCACTGCGTTGTTAGTTGACTTTCCCATACTCTCGATGTACAACCATATTATTCAATATTTCCTAACAATATTTTTATTTTTTGATCTGTAACATTTTCCAAGGAAATATATATTAAGGCTTTCCTTGGAAAATGTTAAAGATCAAAAAATAAAAATATTGTTAGGAACTATTGAATACATACATGAATTATAGAAAGATAAGCATGCCACACAAGGGGTTGTATAAGGTGAACTTGCTTAATTTATATAAATATATAAATATGGTTACATATTATCTTTTAAAATTTCAAGGATTGATGTAATGGGAAGAAATAATCCTAACATTTTTCTTTAAATCACAATTTTTTTTTCATCAAATTTATTTGCATTTTATATAAACATGACTAAAAAATATTTAGAATGATGGGAGTTTTTTTAGTTTCACTACAATAAAAGATTAATAATATATATATATATATATATATATATTTCCATTTTCATAGTAGTTATGTTTCCTCTCAACAATTTGTCTTTTTAGTGTTAAGATCAAGACATTCCTTAGGAAATAAGACCTTTTTCAGAAAAAATAAAAATAAAAATAAATCTCATAGGTAAATCCAAATATGTTAACTCCAAAAGTACTAAATTACATTTTATGATTCTTGGTCGATCCCATTTACTTTTCCCCAAATCTTAGAAGTATCAGTGGGACTTGTTTTTATTGAAAATGTTTTAAGTGTTTTTTTAGGTTTTGTAATTTCCTTCAACCAATTTCAATGCATTTGAGGGATTTTTAACTTATATAAGAATATGTATAGATAATATGATTTTATTATTACCCCACAAATCACATAAATATAGGTAAATGAGATTGAAAAGTACACTTAGTGTAATACATATTTTAGGTGTTCATTGAGAAACATAGAAAATTCATCCCATGGAGCTCGATTCCTGGTCAAGTAGGCACACCATACTTCCCTCCATTTTTTCAAGTCCCCCATATATATAACATTCTTCTCATTAAATGATAAAGTTACTCTAAAACCACTCGTAGTAATTCATATTTGACAATAAGGTTAATTAATAATATGGGAAGGATTGATTGTATTCAATTTGAAGTAGTGAGAAATGAAAAATATGAAAGGAATTAGATTTCTTGTTTCATTTATATTTGTCATTTTAGAGGAATTACATAAGGCTAATATCTATATGAGAATTAAGAAATAAAAATAATGAAAAAACTGTAATACATACTACAAACATTTTGGAGAGGTGTATTCAATGTAGAAACGTATTTATATACTAAAGAAAAATATAATTTTATTTATATTGTTAATGAAACTTCCAACATTATGGCTTTTTTTAGTAGCTACATTAATAAAATAGCTTTAAAAACTTAAAAAAATATGTCTTTTCCATATATTTCAAATCCATTAGGCTAGGTAAACCCATTATTAGGGAATAAATACCAAGTATACTTCACATTTGTTACATGACATTTATTATTCCCCCACCCCCACACTTCATTAGACTAGGTAAACCCATTATTAAGGAAAAAATATCAATTATACTTCTCATTTATTACATGTCATTTTGAGTGAACATGTGGAAATGAATAAAAAATGAATGTATCCTCGTGTTCTATCCACATTCATGGTCAATCACTAAGAATAACATGCATATTTTATAATGGAAAAACTTAAGGCTTTAAGATATATACATAGATATTCTTGTTGATACATTTGTAATGGTTGTGATTGTATCCTCTATTATAATGATTTATGTGACTTTTTATGTCACCTATAGATATTTAATTAGTTAAAAAAAAATTGTCATTATCTTATTTATTATTAGTGCACTTGTAGAACTCTCAAATAACCAACCCTTTCTACCTAGTGGATTGGGATAATCAAATGGATAGACCTCTTAAATAACCAACCCTTTCGACCTAGTGGCTTGGGATAATGAAATGGATACACTTGTTTCTTGAGATAATGAAATGGATAGTAAAAAAAACATTATTTGTTTACCAATGTATTGTCAATATACTCTAAAAATTGTGTGTGAGTTATTTGTCATATAAAAACATCCACTAAGTGTCAACACCATAGAAACACTATCAATTTTATTTCAATTATTGACATTTAGCCCATGTATTTTAATACATACTTTAGTACATAGATGTCAACATAACATCAATTACATGTCAAATAAACATTGAGACTAACTATATTAACATTGATTATCTAATATTTAATCAATGCATTCCAATATATACATCAATATATAGACATCTATGCAACATTGAATAAGTGTGAAACAAACATTAGTAAACTAACATCTTATGACTAAATCATTGTCTTATATACCATCTATTTGATGTCATTTATTTAAAAAGTATAAAAACAATCATTTTAAAATGCTTTCTCAATGTTTAGTCAATGTATAGTCGCTTCCAATTTTTATTCAATGTTTTAAACATCAATTTAATGTTAAAAAAAAACCTAAATCTAACAATTTTTCCATTGAGGTAGCATGGTGAATCACCACTTAATCTATATGTTGAATTAACATATAGTAGATTAGGAAATAAAGATAGGCTAATGATGCATTCAAGATAATGTAGTGGTCACATGTAAAGGATTTAGCATCATGAATTATAGGTGTTGTTTGTATTCCTAGATAGCCCCAAATCCCTTGGTGAAACTTGGGGAACGCTTTTGAGTCTAAATTTTGGTGATTGTTAGAGTAAAATGATTTTATCCTATAAATTTTGAGTGAATAATCTCTAATGTTGATGGATAAACTATCTCTTAGACAACATGTTAAATCAGCCAATGATCTTTATACTAAGTTATCATAATTCATATAAAGGTTTAGGAATATACTAGTGGCGCATTAAAGATCATATATCATATAATGGTTGGGCGTGAAGTTCCAATCATTCAAAGAAAAACAAGTGTCAATGATGTGCTATTAGAGAAAGTTAGACAAAATATCTAAGTTTAAGGTGTCAACTTGTTGATATGGATGGAGAAGTTGTTTCTCACGTAGTATGTTGATTCATGAGTTGATCTGTGATGTAATTTAGAGTCATGTTGATTGAGGAGTGAATCTATATCAATGTCATGTCATTTAATTAGTGATCGATCAAGAATGAAGGGTTCATCATGACAAAGGATAAGTTAACAAGTGTTCATCACAAGTATTGGTGAAATTCTAGGAGAACCTTTGAGATATAAGGTGTTACTAATATGAATGGATAAATAGTCATCAAGTTGACATGTTGAATTACTTGTAGATCTATGCACTAAGTTACTGTCATGTAGATCAAGGGATGAAGCATCATTGATGACATATTGAATTCAATCATTGATTGGGCATAGTCATCAAGTTGACATGTTGAATTACTTGTTGATCTATGCACTAAGTTACTGTCATGTAGATCAAGGGATGAAGCATCATTGATGACATATTGAATTCAATCATTGATTGGGCATAGTCATCAAGTTGACATGTTGAATTACTTGTTGATCTATGCACTAAGTTACTGTCATGTAGATCAAGGGATGAAGCATCATTGATGACATATTGAATTACGTTGATGACATATGAAGCATCATGTAGATCGTGCCAGCTGCTTAGAAGATTACGTTGAATCGAGCAAGAAGGATTGAAATACATATCAATACCCAACGTTGCATGCGGAGCCTTCGTTGAAATCATTTTATATAATTCTCCGATGCACGCGTTCACAATCACACAACATAATTCGAATTTTATCAGGATTTCGAGGCACGACTGTCTTTAAGAATCATAAGATTTGAAAAGGCCATTCAGTAAAAGACGAGTGCGAATAAACCAATATTCCACTACGAATCATCCAAAGAAAATGGCGGTCTTTGTTTATAGAGACAACTATATGATCAAATCTCATATTTAAGTAACATTTATTATTCAGAATTCTATACTACATTTATTATCTCATCGGGAATAGGAGTTGAACATTCGTTGATTCCTTCTTATCGTTTGGTCAATGGCATAATCTTTTTGATCCGTGAAACCAAGATTATTCTGAATATCATGGCAGTAACTACGTTCTGTGATTCATTGTACGTTACGTGATTTATTGATGTCGTTTAGTCAATGGCATACCGTAATCTTTTTGATACTTGAAATCTTGATTATTCTAAAGACCATCGCACGGAGAAACAAACATATTTGATAACGTGTTTTGATGACTTTGAAGTTTTTTTAAGGCTTACTCAGTTTTTGGTCGGAGCGAATTACATGAGTTACTCCCAGACGTGAGTTGTGAGGATTTAATATGGTAGATGAGGTCCCCGCTCTATTGTTGGGAAAGCCAGGTAACACCAAAAAGATGCTACTTTGTACTTATACAAACCTTCACGTTATTGTTTAATGTAATGTTTTGTCTTCTATATCAACTGGTTCTGCACATTGCTCGCCCTGCAATTTCAAGCCCCGTGTTGGTTTAACTCTCACATTATTTATCTTTATGAGTTCGAGTACTGTGTCTAGCATGAGAGCCCACGTAATGCATGCATGGATTTCACATAATTAAGAACGTAAAAACAGAAAAGTTTTGTTAAAGGTGGAGCGAAAATCAAAATCCTGTGGGTTTTCTTTATATTTTATTGGTTTGAAGTCAAATTGGACTTTCAACCCCACAAATGAAACAAATCTTCGAAAAGTTTAATCGTTCAGTCGGTCCTCGTTTAACTTTTAAAAAGTTGATATCGATTCGGGTTTGTCAGCCACGCTTGGCTGATGGCACATGCCTTAATACATTCATTCACTGGACGAAACGTTAATGACGTCTTTCATTATTGTGCCTCTTTGTCATCCCAAGCGTTGTTGCTTTGCATAGATGCTTATCGTGAGTGCTAATTTTTTATGTAAAAAAAATTGATGTAAAACTTATATTCATGACTTTTTCTTTCTTCACAAGATTCCATAGGAATATTTTTTATGTAAAAAATATTTGATGTAAAAATTATTATACATATATGTATGATATTCACAAGGATGGTGCAAAAATTTAGGGAAAGGCCCTAGTTAAACCCAAAAATAGAAATGTAAATGTGTATACATTGAATGATCAAAGACCAAGCGATGTAATTTGTGATTGTACATTAAAATATTATAATAAAATACATCACCTATTATAGATAAAGGACAAGAACATTCGGGTTATAATTCCACAAGAGAGGAATGAAAGTAGACTTTGAGGGCTTAAAAGGGAGAAAAAAAACAAAATTTAATATTACATTCCTAAGCCTAGGTTTTATATACTTTATGTTATCATAAGTATTTGGAAGCTTGGGATTAATGTGAAAGAGAGTTATATGAGATTCCTTGAAAGCTATGAGTTGAGCTTAGAGCTTGCAAATATAATGCAAATATTATGGTTATGCAAAGGGGATTATGTGATTCTTTCTTGGGGAAAACGAATTGGCACGAGAGCCTATGTGTGGGTTGAGGGATTTGTAGGTATGTTATATTGAAATTATGAGTAGTGATTGTGATGAACCTATCTGAGAAATTGTGGCCATGTGTCAATGCAATGGATGTTATTGAGATAAGTAATTAAAACTCACAATCCTTTAAGTTTCCAATAGTGATATTTCCTATCCATTTTGTACTAGAGCTTTATGAGGAAATGGAATAGCCTAAGGAACTGCATAAGGGGATTCCATTCCTTAGGTTGTTTAAGCTGATGGGAAATAGATTTGGTGTATCATGATTGTTGTAAGAGTGAATAGACTAAATTGGCCGAGTGAGAGGAGTAGAGCTAACTATAGGGAATTCATCCTTGTGAATTAATATCCTTAGCTGGAGGGTGGCCTAATGTAGAAAGATTATGCCTAAAGATTATGTTGGGTGGAACTTCCTTCATCTTCATCCAATTGGAGAATTATTTCCAGAAAATAATTTTATATATTTTTACCTGCAATTATGTTGAATTACTACTATTATGTTATGAATGAATTTTTGTTTTGTTCATATGTGTGAGCCTTCACAACTATATTGTATGCAATAACTAAATTAAAAGTGGGCAATGAATAAACATGGTATTAGAGAAAACAAAAGAGCAAGTAAGAAGAAATTTTGGAGTACCCCACCATACCAAAAGTGTACAAGGTTGGTTGGGTATGTTACTAGTCTCCAATACTGGAATCCTTTTAACTACAACTTCCCTTGCAACTTATTTATTTGTTTAAGGAGCTAACTTTTCCACAACATGAAGTAATATATTCCTCTTTCATATAAACCTATTTATTTGGTCAAGGAGCCAACTTTTCCCCAACATGGAGTATTATATTTGTCATTCATATCACACCTTGAATAGGTTGTCCATAGTGTAGCCAACATTTGTGCTAAATCTTCAAACCACAATATTCAGTGACTATCATTTCTAGTCAAGTAACCACAACCGCAACTATCATCTCATTCCATCACGAATTTCTCTCGTGATCCACACTACCTCTATCTATCGCAATAAATTATTTTAGAGACTATTTTTTTAAGTACACATTATATACTTCATACACTATTGTCTTTCTTTATTCTGGTAGAACTTATCTTTCTTTATTCTTGTAGAACTTGAATATACTAACTTTTTCTTCTTACACCTTCATTTTTTCTCTTTTTAACAATTTCATTATTTTTCTTAGACATCTATTTCTTTATCTTGTGCATCTTCTTTTCTTTATCTTCTACACTTCCATTGTAATGTTCTTTTCCCAAGATGTAACAATATCTAATACTCCAAAATATTTATCATCTTAAAACTAAAAGTTCTTTGATATCCTTGCAAATTATTCAATCATACAACTATAACTAGGTTTGATACCACATGAAGTAAGGAATTTAAGATGCCTCTCCTAATTAAAATCACATAACATAATATCTCGAGTAGATAACCAACCAATTGCCTTGGACACTCCTACATACATCTCATATCTCTTGGAATAAGAGGACAAACACCACGACTTATAATTCAAGGTAATTCCCAATGGACTTTGACCTACATAAAATACTACCAAGCACAAACTTTACAAACATATACAACAATGAATGAATGTTTCCAAAATTACAATTACAAAAGTTGATCATTCACCACAGTAATTTCTTCTCTAGTATAAATAATTGGATGCTACAAAACATAAGTCTATACTAACTAGTCCTTCTTTTCCAATGCATGGTATTCACACAAATCCCGTCTCCACAAATTTTATGTTCATAAACATATTCCTACATAGAAAACACACACATAATAGAAATACACACAATTCATCCATTTTTCCTCTACAACTATAATCCACAAATCAATACCTATAAGATCTACAATAGTCCATAATATAACAACAAACATCCATGACATAATATTTATCTCACTTATTCATTCACTTCTACATAATATTTATAATTTGGCATCTCATTCTCTCTCTATCTCACTTATTCATTCACTTCTACATTTTCATTCTCTCTCTATCTCACTTATTCATTCACTTCTACATAATATTTATAATGGATCCATGCTTGCATATTACAATTGCATAACATTTCTAATGGATCCATGGTTGCATATCATAATCTCATCGAGTTGCCAAGCTGTTGGACATGGCAATCTCAACCATTATCTCTATTTTTTTTTCCTTTTGAGCATTCATTCTCTTCTTCAACCCTTCTTAGTGCTCTTCATATATTCCCTTTCTTCCCTATGCATGTTGAACTTATTTTTCTTTTGACCATGTTAGTCTACTCAATGTTGGCGAATTTGTAACTATTTACCTCCTAGGGAATTGCTACTTCCAAAGACCCTAAATTCTCTTAACAACTAAACTACACTTCATGAGTACTCAATTTCCACCAATACACAAAATTCTTCATCTTAATAGTCATACTTTATTTTCTCACACTCCTAAATCTCAAGCATCATCGTTTTGTAGCCTAGGGATTGATTCTAGACGATCCACATATGGCTTCTATTGCTATTGCAACGACTTGTTATAACATGCATTGTTTTGTAGAAAACACATTTTGCTCTTTATAACGTTCTACTGCATAATGATCTTCATTCTGGTTATGCATATTATGCCATCCCATGGTCCACATTTTCACTTGCCCACTCGAATCCAAGTCCATCATCACTAATGTCTTCAAAGTGACATATTCAAAATGACTTCAATGCTTCTGCATCACGTTTCCTTGACCTCACGCCATTTCATAATAACTCATTCCTTTGCTCTTTCCAACAAACGTCATGATGACGTACATGACCATCGTAGTCCTAGTTTTGATTGGGGCCTAGGCACTCTCTATTCATTAATGGCTCACAAACTTACCTGCCCCTCCCTCACCCACTTTCGATTTTGTTGACCTACTCCCCGCCGCCTAGACCGAGTCCCTTCATTGAAAATAACGAAACCACCAGTTGTGTCGCTGCCTTGGACCTACCAAGCCATATGACACAATATGCTTACTACACACTACGTACACTTTGGTAGCACTCTCTCCGGTCGCTTTGTTTGCTCAAACTCCGTAGACGCCATTTCGCAGTCATATCCTTCCCAGCAAAGGCATCCCTCTTCAATCAATTACAATGGTCTAAGAGGACTTTGCTTTGGATGCCTCATGATCATTATGTTCAGACGTCGGTCATGTTCCCTTTCCTATTTGG
Organism: Picea glauca; assembly: GCA_000966675.3. Classification (NCBI taxonomy): domain Eukaryota; kingdom Viridiplantae; phylum Streptophyta; class Pinopsida; order Pinales; family Pinaceae; genus Picea; species Picea glauca. The sequence continues at coordinate 517,802 of JZKD02S1975365.1, read as the reverse complement.
GGCATTTCTGCTACACAGTTGCAACCTAAGTTGTAGTCCAAAGTTTTGTTGATTGTTATATCATAGATTTAATTTTATAGAAAATATAGTAAGATATTTATGAATATGCATATTTGAATAGTTAAGTTTTTATAATAGTTAAGTTTGTTATGTGGAAAGGCGTACACTTATTGACAATGGGCAGATTTAATAGGGGTTTAGTGCTTAATAAGTTTTCTATGGACATGATTAAATATGGCTGGAATATTCTTAGTGGCCACACAAAATAAATGGGTGTGATTTCAATCATTAACTTCCTAGCTATTATAAAGACATCCATTTATGTGTTTTCTTTTTTACATTTACCTAAACATATTTTAAAATTACTTTGATAGCTAACTGAGGTAAGTGATTAACATAAATTAAAATATTAACACAATGAAGCACAACCGTTTGATTCATTTCATCTTATCAACCTTTCTACGTTCACCAACAGCTATTTCGCTATTGTGCTAGTATAATATTAATGTACCAAAGTTTTTGAGAAAGTTAATTTATATATTGAAAAACACAATTTAAATAATTAAAAATTATCATTTCACCCAAATTTATATCACCAAATTCCAATTAAAAATACATTAAAAAAACTTAGAATATTTAAACATCCCCTTCATCCAATGATCATGACGTTCCATCGTACAATCCTAGAATTATAGCAGACATGTTTGCTTTAGTCACGGTGCTGCTTTGGTGAAACCATCCAATCAAATACATGGGCACCTTAGAGACGTGGTTCAGTCCAATCAAAATACCCTTATGGCCTCGCCGCCTTCCTTTCCGTTTATGTCAGCTGGTTGTTGCTTTGCGTTGATAATTGTAACGAGTACATTAATTTTATTATTCTTTTGTTGTAACTTCAATAAAGATATTAATCTAAAATGTAGAACATTTTTAATGCATATTACTTAATTCTAATTGAGCATAGCCGACTTAGCCCTGAAAACCGAACTAGTAAAGTCCAAATTCAAATGCTTTCTAAAATCCAAATTCAATTACGAGTACAACTTGCAAGCAGACTAAGAGGCCGACGGGTAGGATGATTCCAAAATTGAAAGACCGAACTAGTAAAGTCCAAACTCAAATGCTTCATAACATCAAATTCAACTACGAGTGCAAGGAGGCTAAGATGCCAACGGGTAGGGCGATTCCAAAATTCAATGGAGAAAACAATGTGCTCAAGTTTTATTATATTACTAAGGCCTTTCTGTGAATGACTTTTCTATATATTTGTTTGTAAGCTTGCTGAACTATATTTCTAGTATACGCAAAATTTTACAATCAACACATATATCTTTATATCTTGTGTTTTGTCATTGCTCACATATATCTTTATATCTTGTGTTTTGTCATTGCTGAACTATATTTCTAGTATAAGCAAAATTTTACAATTAACATATACATCTTTATATTTTGTGTTTTGTCATTGAGGAAACTAGGCCACATGGTGTGGCAAAACATATCACCATGTTGTTTTATTAGTTTAATAGGCATTCTCATGATTGTTTTAATGCTATCTATGAACCTACACATTGAGATTACAACTGTCTCAAGTGTCTAAATATTATAAACAAATGATATTACTTTGGTGGGCATGGGAGTGGCTCCTTGAACTCTTATTGCTTGTCGCTTCTACTTTCTCCGTCTTCTTGTCTACTTCAATTGGATTTGAGGGGCCTCCTAATGAGTTTTGTTGACCTTCTTTCCCCTTCATTTATGTTCTCCCTTATTCTTGATTGGTAAAGGCATGAAACTTTACTCCAAATACATATTTACCTAGTGCTTCAAACTTTTTGTCTATAATGTTGATTCTCCTATCCATTTGATCCATCTTGGCTAAGACATGTTGTTGCAAAGTGTTGCATTCCTTCATAAATTGAGCCAGAACTAAATTTGACAATCCAATATAATTTTGTTTTCTTCTACATTTTTGTGTCCCTAGATCTTGAAAATCCATGGTCCTCTACCTATCCTATTACCTCTGGTTCAATTTGGACATTGTTCATTCCTTATTTTCTATGGTGAGTGAGTGGTTCAAGGTTTTCCATCTACTCCTTGCTCCGAGGCTTGAATTAAGAGTGGTAGAACTACTATGCATTGCATGCTTCTTTTTGTGCCCTTGTTCTATGTTTTATTCTCTTTCTTTGTCTAGCTGCGTCAAAATTTAAGACCCTTTTACCTTTGATGTTTGAAGCCTAAATATACTTAAGGAGGTTATCTCCTCTATTCTCCATACCTAGAATATGATAATTGTTTTGAGAATTGAAAAAAACAAAACCAACATTAAAATCCCACCCTTTTAAAGAGACCTAGGATAATATCGTTGGGATAAGAAAAGGCAAATTTGAAAGTGGAAAAAAAGGAGGGATCAACTAGGAAAGTGAGGATAAGACCTATGCCCTCTTAACTAGATCATGAACACCAAAAGAATGAGGGATAGTGATGAGAAAACCCCCTAGTGGATGCTAAGAGAGTGACCCCTACTTAGGAATATTTCTCTTAGATAAGGGTGCTCTACCTCTAGATTAAACGACACCCCCAAAGATTAATTCCCCCAATAAAAAAAATATAAAAGGAACCAAAAAATGAATAAACATAGACAAACTAACAACCCTTGATAAAGTTATGATGGGAATCTTCCCAAGTCACTATCTAGAGGACAACACTGCACAAACTAGCCTTTTCCTCCAATCTAGTCTTCCTCTTATTCCTCACATAGCTGTTGTAATCCTTGAATAACCTCTCATAATAATAATTCATCACTTGATTTAAGTGATGTCTCCTCATCATTTCTTTGTTTGGTTAAACTATCCATTAATATTCACATTGAAGTACCTCTAAGTGTCCAACTCTAAACACTTATTGTAGATTTTAACTTGTATAATTAATTATTGCAAACATATTCTTAATAAAATAGAAAAGATACTATGCCACTCACACATAGATGTTTTACTATGGAAAATCAAACCGGAAAAACCAACCACTTGTTTGGAGTTGCACCTCTAATGTTCCATTCATGATAGCTTCATTGTTTACAATACAATACGAGTCAACAACCCTAATTCCTTAACTAGAATTAGAAAACCATCGAAGGAAACCATTTGTGAAAAAACCACTAAAAACATGCATATAAACACCAAAAAAATAATTTTTCACGGGCGCTTCCCCGAACCCCTTGACAAGGGGGCTCTACCCCCTGTGACCCCCCCTCCTGCCCAATGCACCCCTTGTGACCCCCCCTCCTGCCCAATGCAACGTGGACACTAGGTCTAGTTATGAAAATGATATAACACATACACAACATTCTCCCACTTTTTTTTTTCTTTGCATACAGGGGGTTACAAGGTTACATAGTCAACAATCCATAGAAACAATGCCCTTGCCCATAGATCCTCTACACCAAGAGAAATTCTAAGTGCTCATAGATTTTTTTAATGAATATGAAACATTCTTCAAAGTGTCCAACTTCATCAATAACACTCTATTTTATTCAACCATGTCTCTCACAAAGTGACATTAAACATCAATATGATTGGTCTTTGAGTGATAAGTTGGGTTCTTCGCCATGAACACAATATCTGTAACCATATCACTTCCTTTCTAACATGAGTGGTTTCCATGTATTTATCCTTTGTAGTTGAGAGTGCCACTACATACTATATTTTTCTCAGCAAAATGATTGTTCCTCCAAACAAGTTAAACACATACCCACCGCTATATCTTATGTGCTCCATATCTCCAACCTAGTCTGCATCAACAAAGCCATGTATGTCCAACACTCTATCCAATTCTGGTCTTCCTTGGTAAAACAATCTATAACTAGTAGTTCCACACAAATACTTGAAAAATGTCTTTATTGTTGTCAAATTCTCCTTCCCTGGTTTTGACATATACCTGCTCAAAACTCCCACTGAATGTGTAATATCTAGTCTAGTACATACCATTTCATACATCAAACTTCCAATTGCACTCACATATGGAACATGAGACGTGTCTTCTTCCTCTTCTTGTGTCCTGGGACACTTATCCACATATAAATTTACACCTATAGGAATGGGAACCCTAACCGGTTTAGATTCTTGTATATTAAACCTCTGCAATATTGTCTCAACTTATTTCCTCTAACCACAGTTTCTCGCTTTCTCATTCTCTTTTAATTTCCATGCCCAAAATGAAATTTGTAGCATCAATATCCTTCATCTCAAATTTAGAGTACAACTAAGTTTTCACATCCTATATAATCTCTTTGTCGTTTCCTATCAACAACATATCATCCACTTACAAGACCAAATAAATAAGATGATCACCGATTAATTTGAAGTACATATAATCATCCTATTTTCTCCTTGTGAAGCCAAGTCCCAACATATAAGTATCAGATTGTTTATACCACATCCTTGGTGATTTCTTTAACCGATACACATAATTTTTTAGCTTCCATACTAGCTCTTTCTTTCTCTTCACAACAAATCCTTCAAGCTGCTTCATGTAGATTTCTTCTTCCAAATCCCCATGTAGGAATGTTGTCTTCACATCCATTTTTTCTACTTCAAAATCAAAAGAAATATAAACAAATAAAATAAATATAAAAGAAGTTAGCTTGGCTACAAGAGAAAAGTTTTCACCAAAGTCAATTCCCTCTACTTGGAAATAACCTTTTGCTACTAATTGATCTTTTTATTTCTCCACTTCACCTTTTTCATTCAACTTCATCTTAAACACCCATTTGATTCCAATTGGATTTCTTTCATTCGACAACTCGGGTAGATATCAAGCATCATTTCTTCAGCCATGACATTTTTGCGAGTTTTCCATCCTCTGAATGCACTTCCTCCCTAACAGTTCTAGGATCATCATCAGTAATAGACCAAGAAAAATTCAAACATAAATCAGGTGGAGCATACCTTTGTAGTTTCCTTCTTTCCTTAATTGATCTCCTTGATTGGAGTAGTCGAAGGCCCTTATCTCTGATATGTCCCATTCTTTGATGAAAGATCATAATATTTTCTTGAGAGCACATATAATTTTTCTCTTCTTTAGCTCCAATATTAGGAACAAAACAACTATTGCACCCATCACTAATAGTGCTTCCCTGTATCTTATATAGAGTTCCAAACCAAAATCCTTCCAGCAACACCATTTCTCCTTGAATCATCCTACATGTTTCTTTCTCAAACACTATTTTTACCCCTAGATCATCCATTTTTCTTACATAAATCAAATTTCTGACCAATATTGGGATGTGAAGAACACCAAGATGTTGTTATCCTTCCATACATGAGCTTCAACTTGAATTTTACTCATTCTATCCTTTTGGCTCATTCAACCAATCACGCCTCATGATCTACATGCATTTTTGAAAAATCAAAGTACACATCCCCTCCTTCTTTTGTGGAGGTTTTTGCTTCCATAGAAGGATCAATTCGGATCCTTTCCCTCTCTTGGAACTTTTGTATCTGTATTGTTTCTTGTATTTCCCCTCTTTTCCACATATCTAGCATAACTTTTCAAATTTTCCTCAAGATTTAGATCTTCCCTTATATTTAGATCTTGTACTTGAGAACTCAGATCTATTTCTTATCTCAGAGCATCCTCTTGAAAATAAGGAATCTTTTCTTTGTCCTTCCATGTTTTAACGTCTCATCTCCTTTGACAACAAGGATGATACCACATCATCAAAACTTAAATTAGTTGTAATACTACCTATGGCCAAAACCAAACTATCCCATGAATTTGGAAAAGATCACGATAAACTGATACACTTATCTTCATCGGAAATATTAATATGAACAAATAATGGTTGACTTCCACAGTATTAAAGGAGTTCAAATTCTCTGTCACGAGATCTCCATCTTTCATCCTCAAGTTATACAAATTCCTCCATAGGAACAATTTGTTTACCATGGATTTTTATTGATACAAAACCCTAAATTATCCCACAATGCCTTAGATGTAGCTTCCCCTTAGACATTCATTAATACTAAATCTGAGAGAAACAACTGGATTGTGCTCTTCGCCTTCCAATCCAACTTTGCTCATTATTTTGTTGATGTTCCTATACTTGAATTACCTAGATCCAGAGTGATTCATTGATCTTTGTCCACTAATAGATACTCCATTTTCAACTTCCACAACTCAAAACTTTTTCTATTGATTGTGATCTTTGCCTTCCCATCCAACTTTTCTTAGTCTTTTGTTGACGTTCCTATAGGTGAATTATCTAGATACTCGATCTTGAGCTTCCACAACTCAAAATGTTTCCCATTAAATTTATCGATCTTTATTTTTGAACTTCTCGCTATTTCTTTTCATCTAAAGAATCAATATTGTAAATATCACATTGTAACAAGGTTTACCATAGACCTTAGCCAAACCCTTAGCCACAAAGGCATCTCCATGAAGCCAATAATAACTCTGGTACCAAATGTAGATTTTAACCTTGTACAATTAATTATTGCAAACAAATTTTTAATAAAATAGAAATGATACAATGGAGGGTGCACACACACACACATTACATAGATATTTTACCCTAGAGACCCAATTCGAGAAAAACCAACAACAAAAAAATGTGTTGAAAAAACACTAAAAACAGATGCAAAAAATGCTAAGACAAAAATTTATGGAGACCTTGCAACCAAACCTCCACGCAGGGAGCTTCGAGCCCCCTGTGAACCTCCTAGATATGGGGGCTTCATGCCCCTATAATCCCTCTATAATCCCTTAGGAAAGGAGAGTTGTGCTCCTCTCCAATGCCTCATAATGTGAATAGTAGATCTAGTCATGCAAATAATATAACACATACATGACATTCATTACTCTGATATTGTCCCTAGAACGTGTTTTCCATGAGCTTGTGTTCATCACGAGAACTATCTCCCTTGGTCGCTCGAAACCACATTAAATCACCCATTACAAGTTCACGTCCTCTCCTACCAAGTGGTATGCATCGTGTTCTCATGAGATGTTTTCATGGTAAAAAAAATAATTGTAAATATATTAGTATCAGCGTAATTTATTATAAAAGATTATGATTAAAATATATTTTTTTAAATCAGATTTATACCATATAAATATAATGAGATTTAATATATCATGTATAAAATATTTGAAAATTATTTAAATATATTATAATTTGAAGCATTGCATTTCATTTGTGTCAATACAAATCTATATTAATACAATTTTTATATTAAATTAAATTGATTCAAACAAATACATTAAAGATAAATTCATTTTAATGTAAAATGTTTTAAAACAATTAAAATTATTTAATAAATATATAATATATATTTATTTATAAACATAAATTTAATCATAATAGAATCTAATTTTAACCCCAAAAAAAATTAAAATAAATATTTTCGATTCTTTGATCAAAATGCTTTACTTTAATAATTAGTTATATATATTTTGAAAAGGTTCACACTCTCATATTTCAATTTTTTTATAAATATAAATTTAAAATGTTTTACTTTAATCATTAGTTATATGTATTTTGAAAAGGTTCATACTCTTGTATTTCATTTTTTTTCTTAAATATAATATTTATAATGTTAATAAAATAAATTAAAAAATGCATAATAACAAAAAATATATAAGAAAATAAGATCACTAATAGAAATTTATTTTTTATTAAATCTAATTAATATAAGAAATACTAAATTAAAATGAATAAACATTAATTTAAAATTTTGAAAATATTAATATGAAAAGAAAAAAGATTACTTAAATAGAAAAGGATGAAATGCATGGTCCTCTACCTATCCTATTAGTTCCACCTCAATTTAGAAAGTGTGCATTCCATATTTCCTATGGTGAGTGAGTTGCTCAAGGTTTTCCATCTCCTCCTTACTCTCGGGCTTGAACTTTGAGTGGTCGAACTGCTTTGCATGTTTCTTTCTGTGCCCTTTTCATATATTTTCTTTTCTTTCTTTATCTAGATGCACTGAAATTTAGAACCCTTTTACCTTTGATGTTTGACACCTTGAGATTATTAACAAGGTTATTTCCTTTATTCACCATACCTAGAACACGATAATGGTTTTCAGAGTTGAAAAAAAAAAACCAACAAGAAAAGTCCCACCCTTTTAAGGAGACATAGGTTAATACCATTGAATGGGAAAAGGAAAATATGAAAGTGGAAAGAAAGGAGGGATCAACAAGGATGGTGAGGATATGACCTAGGCCCTCTTAACTAGGTCATGGACACTAGACAAATGAGTGATAGTGATGAGAAAAACCCCTCCTTGATGCTAAGAGACCAACTCTTTCTTAAGTAAATTTCCCTTAGAGAGGGGAGCTCTTCCTCTAGGATCAAACAATCCCCCCCAAAGGATTAATTTACCCGATAATAAAATATATAAAGAAACAAAAATGAATAAAGAAAGACAAACTAAAAACCCTTTATAGATTTATGATGGGAACTTCCCAAGTCACTCTCTAGAGGATCATGCAGTGCAAAAACTAGATTGTTCCTCTAATCTCGGCTTCCTCGTATTCCTTCCCATAGTTATTGTAATCCTTGAATTCCCTCTCAGAGTCATAAGGCCTCACTTGATTTTAGATGATTCCTCTAGTACTCTACATAGGACGTGTGATCCATGAGCTTGTGTTCATTACAAGAACTATCTCACTCGGGCCAACATGAAAAAGTATTTTTAATGTGTACTTGTCCTTCATCTTCACTTGAAACCACATTAAATCATTAAATGACTTAATGTATTAGATACAAAATATTTGAAAACTATTTAAATATATGAGAATTTGAAACATTGCATTTACATCATATCCTCCTCATTGAAGCAAGTTTTTTCCCCATTGAGAGCACAACTATGATTAGGTATTGTTAGTACTCTAGTTATTATGTCCAAAATTTTTAATCGCTATCGAAAGCCACACTTTTTTGCAGTGCTCACTTTCTTTGCATGGGAAAATTTTCTAGAAACCTAGTGTTATCGCCTACAAATTCTTATGATTTTTTAAAAATTTGAAACTTTGTTTGACATATTGGTCTCGATTTATATGTTTTTATTAAAAATTGGGGCCAAGGATAACATCCAAGCAGTCTTATTATTTTCATTAATAAAAATATTGGGCCTATAACTCATCAATCCCAATCTCCACCAAGAATACAACTGGGAGCTAGACTACCATCACCAAGGGCCGACCAAGGTTACATCATATACCACGAAAAAATCATATGGATCACCAATAAAGAGGAGCCAAAAGGATTATTACTACGTGTCGATGGTATTATCAAACTAATGTCAATATAAAGTGAAAAATGTTTGCATGGTAGTTTGTATGTGGGATAATCCCTATTGCATGCAGAAAAATATTAACGTACTTGAGAGGCAATCATCAAAGTGCATGCATGTGTCGAGGACTATTAGGTGATTTCCAGAAAAAAGAGAATATTTTCTGGAGAATTGTAAAGTCATGGCTGAGGAAGGACAATCTACAAAAACCTAAATATTCAAAGGAGTTTCTACACGAAGTTTAGAGTTCCAGTAGAAATTTGATTTGAACATATATTTCAAACCATGGAGGGCGAATGAATTAGAGTAATATGAAAAAACCCAGTGAATTCCAATTCAAATTAATCCATATTTTTTTTTAAAATGAGTCACCGTAACCTACAACCATTTTATTTTTTTCTAAAAATTCGTGAACTGGGTTTTTCTCAAAATTGGCGTGTCGAAGTATCATGATGATATTAATACGCTGACCAAAACTCATCCCAACCCAGTTCGGAATTTGGGATAAAAATGGTAATGGAAATATAAAGGCAATCCCATAGCATCCTCAATTTTTAAACAAGGAAGAATGTTACTGGATCTCCAGAGATCTCGCATCGTTCTTTTTTCCAAGAAAATCTACCAAGCTATGAGATGTGCAGGTTTTCCAAATCATGGATATGTTTATTAGCAAGAGGATCAACGAAACAAGTGTGATTTTGTCTTTATTATAGTAAATTTTAAACTCAAATAAATGTCCTCTAACTATCTTGTCTTATCGAATTAAGCTCTATTTGACATGGTCAAAGAAAAACCCTTTCAAAATAGGATCTAGTTTTTATGATCTCTCTATATTCTATTTTGGATCCTACATTTATGTAACAGTTGGCACTTTTAGTGGAAGAAAGGATTCAATTCCATTTGGGATGAATAAAAGTATATGATATGTAATAGTTCTATATATTGTATGAAAAAACAAAAGGAGAGGGAGCTTCTTTTTCCCAGGGGAAGAGAAGAGATTTGAGTGGACAGAGTTTGAAGAACCTACATGAATGCTGGAAATCATGTTGTGCAGAACCTGGAACACTTTTTTCTTAGAGATCAATTATTTTTTTAAGTTTGATTGAGCCCTATTGTATTTTTCCTTTAGTTCTTCTTATTTGAATGTAGAGACAAGCCTTTTTGCAATGCATATATTGTCATGCAAATTCAAATCATATTACAATGCATATTTTTTTGTTAAGGGTATGAATTTGTATTCAAATAGTTTCATTTTGATCCAAGACAATGTTTTGCATCTAAATGTCTTCTGGGTGAATATGTGAGATGGACGTATTGCTAGATTTTGTGTTCATGTATTTATTTTATTTCCTATTTCCATGTTCATAAGGTGTCAAGATTTCAAGGTGCATGCCCCTAGGGTAAAATCATGAAGATGGGTAACACTTTTTCTTGTTTTATGAGAAAAAAAACTGTATTTTCACAAGTTATTCAACTTCCGGCATACAAAAGTAATTTTTTTTATTTAATTTTTTTTTTTACAGTAAAACCAAAACTTGTGAAGAATTTTGTTAGCTTTCCAGTGACTATTTTTCAATTTTTTTTTATCAAGATTTGATATGTCAATTTGAAAATGGTTTAACAATATGTTCCTTAAACATGAAAGGAATGATAATGAGTTATTTTTTCCCACAACAATGTATCTATTATTAAACTTATGTTTTTAAGAAACGAAATATATTGCAACAATCTACAAAGACTCTATTTTATTATGACTATAATTTTGAATCTAACGAATGAATATTATAATTTCTAGAATTTTTTTTTAAGTTGACCAAGATGAAAACGGTGCAGATTTAAACACATGTTTTTCTACACCTTGTATCTATCTTAATTTTTACTTAAAAGTAAAATCTAAATATACCATTTTGAAAAGAATAGTTTAAGGATTATGAATATGATTGTTTCTAAATTTTTCACTCCATATTTTTAGAGATACAAATAGTTCATTTCACTGAATCATAATGTGTGCTGAAAATATTATGCAGTAATTTTTTTTTAAAATTAAATAAAATTAGATGAAAATAATGTAAATGAGAACAAATTATAGGAATTTAAAGTAGATTCAATTTTGCAAATGTTGGTGTCATTTTAGAAACCAAATTATGAGTATTTGCAGGGGTCCGCAACCTTTGAAGTTCATGTAAGCTTGGGGGAATTCTCTGGTTTYTGAATACAATCCCAATTTTTAGTTTTCRGCCGAAATAATATTTCGGCCGAAAACATAAATTCTAACAGAAACTGTAAAAACTAAATGATTTCGAAGGTTTTCGGCCAAAAKATCATTGAGTGAATTCCATCGGTCGGAAAAAATGAAAAGACACGTCATATCATTTCATTTCGTGCCAAATCACATAAATAMATTTTTGGCTGAACACATTTAACACAATTCATCAGATGGACGAACATATATGAACTYAGGGATAGGAATTTCAAAGAATTAATATTATTTAGTGGAGTTGTATTCTTTTGTTTTTTTTATTTCTTCCCTCTATTCTATAGGCTTAATCGGASGATCGATATCGATACATGATGGCTTTCTAGAGCACCTAAACAAAGTTTCGAATCATATTTTTGGTTTTTGTTGAGTAAGGTAATTGATGTTTGTTCAAGTTTTTATTGGAATAACAATTTATATGTTGAAAGATAAATGTTGATCATTTTTCAAGGTGAAGTATTAGTTGAACTTATATTTTACAGATTACTATAAAATTCACGAGAAACAAAAGTTTGCACAAGAGAAAATTTGATCGCACTCGAGATGGTACTCGCCAAAACGAACAAAGGAAATATAATTATTGGAGTAAGAAATGAGAATGTGAAAATATTGAAGAAATAAACGATGATAATGTAAATAGAGATTTTCAACAAGAAGAAGCTCAACCAGGTATGCATGCACATATGATGATTGAGCACAGGATGCACATTGAGATTGTATTAAAAAAGTATAGAATTCAAATTTAAAATATTGTAAATAATATAATTGATTGTAATTACAATTTGATGTTTTTTAAAATGCATAAATAGATTTGTCTCATAATGTCAAAGAAGATGTTGAAGCCAAAATTGAAGAAGAAGATGAATCACCTATAAGTATGTGTACATAAATTTAGATAATACAAGATGAACACTTGTATATATAGTTTAGTGAATTTGTGTTCGGTTTTTGTTTTTTAATATAAACTTTAGATTGAAATATGCAGGAGAACATTGATGATGAAATATTAGAAGATGTTGGTACTGACAAATTTGGGAAGAAAAAATCTAAGCATTATATAAGATATCGAACTAAGAATATGTATAACACTTTTTTCAAAGATGAATCAGTAAAAGTACAAGCTCAACTTTTACTTTGTCTAATGAAGTCAAGAAAGTTAAAAGAATCCACATCATTATTGGGTATTCAAAAGTCGACAAATGATACAAAGGTGAAACAAAATGTCTTTGACAATATAACTAGTGTATTAAAAGATTTTGGAAAATATCTAAAAAAAATGTCAGTAATGCACGTAGAGTGATACAAACAACAGTTGTTTCATATAGCAATATAAAATATCGTTTGAGAAGACACATGGTAAAAATGATGGTAATTTCACGAAAAACATTGCACAAACATAGACAATTTTGATTTCAAATAGATCCAAATGATGAACTGGCTTGTTGGATAGTGATTTCTATACAACCCTACAAAGATAGACTTGGAGAAAATGTTAAATAATTGGCCCGTAATTGTTGGTTGGAAGAATCTTGTATTTCACCACATACAAGGGATGTGTTGCGATGAAGAATATCACATAAACAATATGAAGAACATCCAAAACATATATTGCCAATGACACAAATAGAATTGTTCAATAAGTTCAAAGAATATCACAAAGAAGTTAAAATTTCCATCAATACATTTGTGCAACAAAAACCATGGTTTATTAGACCCATCACTGTTCGTGACACTTGTTGTTGTCATTATCATGTGGAATTTGAGTTGTATTACGACACCTTTTTGGATTTTGGTAAAAATTTATGGTCAAGTTCACCTCCTCCTTCCACATTCCATGCTTTTATATTTGAAATTCTATGTGAAAGAGAAGATGATGATTTATTTTACAAAAAAAAAATGTGTTGGTAGAAATAAATGTGATCGTTGTGGAAATATAAGTTTGTTTAATTCAAAGTATCATATTAATATGAATGATCAATCATTTTCTAATATAACAGTCAATTGGAAGAGATATGAATATATCAACAGTGTGGCTCTACATTCTTCAAATGTTATTTCCAAAAGGATTGATTTGAAGGTAGAGAAAATCCGTGTGATATATTTTTTGAATAAGTTTTGAGGAAGAAAGTTATAAATACACCAAGCATTCACATAGAGCTCGATGGAAAGATCTACAATTCAAACAATTTTGTGAAGTGTTTCCACGAGGGACAATTTTTTTTGTAGTTGCTTTTGCAGAGAATTACACATTCGTTGCACAAAACGAAATGCAGAGTGAATATTATCATTCTGATCAAGTCACGATATTTGTCCACGTTCTATATAGACATGCTCAATGGAGTTTTGATAACATATAAAGAACCAACGATAATCGACATGTTATTAAATAATATCACTTTTATATAAGTGATGATCAAGCACACGACACACATTATGTACAACATTGCTTTGATAAATTTTATGATTCATTGAAAGAACATGAAATTAGATTCGATCAACATTGGATATGGTCAGATGGGTGTGTGAGTTAGTTCAAATATTCACGATTGTTCTATTGGTTATGTTGTTTTCATAAAAAATTAAATATTACACATTGTTGGAATTTTTTTGACACTCGTCATGGAAAAGGAGAGCATGATGGTGCAAGGGCATCTGTAAAATGAGCACTTCGCAGGTATCAGATGAACTCTCATACCAATCAATTTGAATCTACTGAACAAGTTGTTGAATGGTTCAAAATGGCACTAAGCCATGAATATAATCCATAAAGGGATGTGCATAGGTGTGTCTATATATGAATGTTACACATGTACACATGATATATTTATTTGAATGTGCTTAAATTTATATTCAAACTTCAATCATTTTCTTGAGAGATTTCAAGTTAACAAGTTCTTGTCTTGTGATGGTTTTTTTGGTATGTTGGAATCCAAGATGTAAATAGATCAATCTCATATGATTCCAGCACAATACTTGTGACACAAAAAATAAATTTAGTTAAAACAAAAGATTTTCAAAATGTGTTTGCATTTGATAGAAGAATTGAGTCTTGTCTTTGGTCAGTTTGCGTAGAGGACACAAAATCCATAGATATTTGCAAACACGAAAACACAGGATATGTTAAAGCTTGGAGACATACCGAACTTAATGTAAAAGGAAAAATGCCACTTGCAATCTCAAAGGATGTGGAATCAAATGAAACTATATTGTCAGTTGATGGCGATAGAGTTTCTGATCTTGTTAGAGAAGGTGATTTTTATGTTTAAATTTTTTCAAATAACTTGTAGATG
>JZKD02S1975365.1:475568-493949 GCA_000966675.3 Picea glauca | reverse complement strand
CATAGTAATGTGAGTTTTAATGGGATATATATTTTGAAGAAGATGCAATTGAGTGATTCTTAATTGTCACAAAATTTATGGTGGTAATGAAGCCTATTTCTACAAATAGTAATGTTATTTTTAATGGCGTATACATTTTGAAGAAGATGCAATTGAGTGAGTCTTAATTGTCTATAACATCCCTCTCTTGCACACTGAGAAAACTTATTCTTTGAGGAAACTTGCTTTCAAGTGATCCAGATTATTATGCTATTAAAACATTGATTTTGATTATGAGGCATTATGGGTTCATGACATGTTGTTTTACTGCATTGATATAGACAGGTGCTATTGATTCAGTTTTACTGAGTGTGTAATATTTTGGACCTCTAGGATGCATAGGCAGTGATGAAACCCCTTGGACTTCGGATCGAGTTGGGGAGTGAACAATTGAGGTTTGATTGTTTTATAGGTGATATTAGTGCATATGATTAGATGATATGATTATGGATATATTGTTGACATGATTTTTTGATGATACAGGCTGATGATAGCTTTCCAACTAGACTCACATGTGTAGTAGAGGGGCCACACACGACTACCAGAGATGTTGAGGGAGAGGATTGGACGACAACCCTACTAGAACTCTCACCGTGGCTCAAACTGTAGGTTAACATTTCCCTAATTCGAGAGGACCCACAATGCTGTGAGGGAAGACTACGAAAGTTTCTCACGATGATTCTAAGGGGCCTACAATAAGTCAGGGGATTTATTCCTTATAGGCCCTTAGTCTCCCACAAGTTCACCTGGCAGAGTATTGACTCTGGTTTTTTATGTCTACCAAGTCGGTCAAGAGGCAAGTGGCGCCCTTGGAGCACGTGGTGCGTCCTGAAGGGAACATTGCGTAAGAAAAATGGAAATAGGTGAGTGGCACCCTTGGAGCATGTAGTGCGTTCTGAAGGGCATGTAGTGCAAGGGAAACAGATGAGGCGAGTGGCACACTTGGAGCACCTAGTGCATATTGAAGGGCATGCCGCGTTGTTAAAGATAAATGAATGAACCCAGATGGCCTTAGGACTAATAACATGATAAGAATTTTTTAAAACAAATTCCCTAATAAATTGTCTCCCAACACGAAAAATTAAAGTCTAGGTCTAAATTATACTAGTGACTGAATTTTCTCTATCCTTTAAAAAAAAGAAAAAAGAATATATATATATTTATAAAAATAAAAATAAAATAAATAATTGTTTTGTTATATTATGATAACTTAAATTTTATTAATTAAAAAGGGAAAAGGAAAAAAGTTAATTTCTACACCTGCCAAATTGAGTTCTAAATGAAAAGGGGAAAGAGGGAATTCTAAAATAATTAGGAAACTAGGAAAAGGGGGAAACATAAAAAGAAAAGGGAAACACAAGGGAAAAAGAAGAAAGTCAAACTTAGTGAAGTATCTACCATTTAAGAGCTTTCTAATTTAAAACTGAACTAGCAAGTTAATAATGGGGAAAGTCATTAAAACCTGTAAGGGAATTTTTGGACACCTAGGAGCGATTCTAGGAGTGAATCTAGGTGGGTGAGGGAAATAAAGGTAAATAATAAATTAAAGAAATTAATTTTTGGAGGAATGAAGGGGATGGGTGGCACATGTATGGAGATGAATTTTTATGAATTAATTTATTAAACATTAATTAAAATGGGATTTGGGAAAGTAAGGGACTTCGAAACTCTATATAATAAAGGGAAGAGAAGGATGAAACATCTCTTCTGTTTGTGTAACGTTATGCTGCAAAAATATATACTTGACTTACTTAGCTTGTGGGAGTTGGGATACCCAGCTCGGTGAGGAGTGGTAGCTCGACCTTGCGAGGCAAGCTAGGAGCTAGTTGATTCTCTGGTTAGTGTGCATCGCCCCTTTGTGGATCGAGGGGATAAGGGGGAATAAGAGTACCCCTAGCGTTGGCTGGGAGGTATCGGTGAAGTCTCATCGGTTGGCAAGTGGGAGTTGTGCGAAGCACACAGGACATCAACTCAGAGCTGGCAATTAGGCAATGATAAACTTTATTTATTTTTGTATGGTAGATTATAGTAGGATTTATGCTTTGGATCTGCATGTTTAATTGGGTAAGTAAATTGATTATCTTAGCATTCTAGTTGATGACTGGATTTTTTCCATATCCTATAGCTCGATGATTGATTGACTCCCATGGCCTTTGGTTCCCACATGTCTTGACTGCCCCGGTGGTGTATTGGTTTGTGAAGATTGTGGTTGTTTTGCCTTTCATCCCTAGCTCATCAGTCCTCGCCTGAGGAGTTTCCCAGGAGCCTGATCTACGGTCGTCGCTTCAGTGTTAATAGACCTATGGACCTCAACGCCCTGCTTTTTTGTGTGTGGATGATGAGTGAAGGACGTTCCTGTCAGTCATCTACCTCCATTATTGTCCTTGGCTAATTGTTGTCTTGTTCCTTCTAGCAAAAGTACCTCGGCATATGGATTTCTTGCGTCCATGTTGGTTTATCCCTATGATCATTTCAATGGCATATCCCATTGGATCTTACATTCTCTTACTATTGTCTACATTGGATTGGTATCCTGGAATGTAAAAAAAATAAAAGGGGATTTCATTTCAATTTGTGTTTTTATATTGGCATCTTGGAAATGAAAAAACAATTAATTTCAGTCTGCATATTGGTATTCTGGAATGTAAAAGGAATTTAATTTCAATCTACATTTTTATATTGGCATCCTAGAAATGGAAAAGAAATTAATTTCAGTCTACATTTTTATATTGGTATCCTGGAATGTAAAAATATTTAATTTCAATCTGCATTTATATGTTGGTATCTTGGAAATGGAAAAATAATTTAGTTTTTTTCTCTGCATTTTTATATGATGCTAGTTGAATATATTTCTGCATTGTCTTTTTGTTGATGGCACTTTCCTTCGTTGAACGACGATTTCCTTTTTCTTCTTAAGTATTCAATTATGGAAGGCGATTTTCCATTTCTGAACTAAATTCGTGCATTTTAAAACTGCAATCTGTTTCCTTGGGGGGGAGGCAAAGTTTTGGCCCATCGAATTGTATTTATGACTTTTTCTTCCTCCATGCATTGCCCATGCCTTAACGGTTAATGCGGGTGTGTGGTTGGGTGTTCTATTCACCTTTATGACTGATACTTTCCCATCATTAGTCAAGACGACGATCGACATTGCCAGATTTCCTTCGAAGCTTGATCGAGTCTCCATTTCGTTTTGTTGCCTGGAAATTTCGCCCCTCACAGGTCTACATTTCGTTTTTACTTTTGGGGAGATTTTCCCTTGAAGAAGACTGCGTCTTGAACTTAAGAAATACTTTTATTGAATACCCTTGTTGCCTAGCGATTTTTCCTTGAAGAAGACTACGTTTTGCATAAAAAATTATTGCTATTTGATTCTTGTTCATGCACATGATTTTGCAATTACATGATGTTGCATTTTTCTCTTAATGCCCACGAATTTGGAAACTAATGATGTTTTGTTTTTCTTGTTAATTCCCACGAATTTGGAAATTAAAAGATGTTATGTTTTTCCTATTAATGCCCACGATTTTGCAATTAAATATGACTTTGTTTTTCCTATTACCGCCCACATTTTTTCCTTAGTTGTTGATTGATCTTGATGATTGTTGGGACAAAGAAATTGCATTATTGTTGACTGTGTTAGGTATTGGTATGGCCACAATTTGGACAACTATTTTCTTATACATTAAATGATAGTATTGAAGATTCTATTCTAGTGCCTTTTGCACAGTGATTGCTTTATTTATTATTGATAGCCCATTCCAGATCTTACAATTGTGTAATTAGAAGGTTGTAGTCTACAACAAAAAATTATCCTCTATAATTTTAATTCAAACGTCATATCTATCATCTCCAGAGAATATCCATTTGAGAAACAATTAAAAAGTGATCAGGGAAATTGTAATTGAATTAGGATGAATGGGAGATAATTTATAGCATCAAAAACTAACTTGCATCATTATGTTTCCTAACCGAGAACTGATGATAATATCTTATATTCATTAGAAGAATAAACTAATGATGATAATATATTATCTTATCATCACTTGTTAGTGGTGATTAATCTCAGAATGCCAATTTATATCGTTCTTAATGTTAAATTAAATTAACATGTATTGACTTAATTGCAATTTAGAATTGTTGAATTCAATGCTAACATAAAATTGTAAATGGTGACTAATTGAAATTTGACTTACTATCAGATTGGAAACCTATGTTAATTTTAGACTGTCAGTAGGGACTATCTTAGATGGATTAATGGTTAGGATGTTGGCAAAGTCTTATGTTGGTTAGTGTCTTCCTTTTTTCATGCTTTGGCATTTTGTCGACCTGTTGTTGGGGTTGGGGTGTGATTTTCCTTTGGTATTCGGTTTCTAGCACGTCGGCATTTTTTGGAGTCCTTGGTCCAGATAGGATGTGTTGCAGAAAGGTTATTGATACATATATCACTTGGGGATGACATGATTACTAATGAGGGGATCATGACACGCCTTATTTGGATAGCAACGAATGATAACTTGGTCGGAGTCGGTGTTTTTTGTGTGAGTGTTGTGGAGTGTTGTAAGTTTGTTTTTGCACATGGATTGAACTCCTTCAGGTGTTAGGTTCACATGCCTTGAGGTTCTAGTCTTTGTCATCAATGTCATTGTGTTGGGAAGGGGAAGTTGTCCGTTAGTGTGTAGGAGTGTCTTGTTGCATCGGGCGGGTAGTCGATCCTCCTTGTTATTCTGTGCATGTTTCCTAGTTGCCCTTGTGCCAATGAGTGGAGTTGTAGTTGCCTGTTACCTGGGTTGTGTGCTTCTATTCATCGTCAGTGGTGCAGTTAAACTATTGTTAGTGTTTCCTTCATGCCTCTTAATTCTTAAAAACAGACAAACAAACAAAAAAGTTGCTTCACCCGTGGTCGTAATGAAGGGGACATTACATATGGTATTAGAGCGAGGTTCAACCCATGACTTGGGATCACTACGAATTTCATTGATATGATTTGATTATAATGTTGCTAATTGAATTGACTTGTATTCATTCAGGTAATCATGGTTAGAGGATGCCATAGAGGCAGATGACAGGGTGCTAGGGGAGGAGGCGTGATGCCTCCAGTAGCATCCATACCTGAGGGGTCTAACCCCTAGAGAGAAGAACAGGTTGTCGGGCAGAAGTAGATATTTGTTGGTGATGTGGTAGAAATGATGATATATTTTTAGTGCATGTCTGAGGCACTGATCAACCATTTGGATAGAGATGAGGCAGGAGTGTCGACACCCTCTCAGGATCCACCACGTGCTCCAATGAGTACTGGTAGCATTCACCGTGAACTCGAGAAGGTCAAATTTCCTGAGTTCTTTGGTGCCCTGGATGACGCAACCATCGAGGAATGGTTGGACAATATGGAAATGTTCTTTGCACTTTGGGACTATACCTCTAACATGAAGGTCCACATGGT
This sequence comes from Picea glauca, assembly GCA_000966675.3. NCBI lineage: Eukaryota > Viridiplantae > Streptophyta > Pinopsida > Pinales > Pinaceae > Picea > Picea glauca. The sequence goes on along the minus strand of JZKD02S1975365.1, from coordinate 488,467 downwards.
GGTATTTCAACTGAAGGGGAGCGCTCTTTTATGGTGGAAGATGCTCCTACCTCAGCTAAACATGGTCGTAGAAGACATGTCATCGGAATTGTTTGAGGAATGGTTCCGAGAGAGGTACCTATGAGAGGAATTCATTGAGCATCAACTCAATGGGTTCAACACCTTACGACAGGGCAGTCATACAGTGCCCGAGTACAAGGCCTATTTTATGGAGCTGCTCTGGTATGCTCTGCACCTTAATACTAAGAAATCTAAGGTCAATAGGTTCATGTTCAGCCTTAATGGAATCATATCTGAAAAGGTTAGGATTTTTATGCCTCAAACCTTGCATGATGTCATCTAGAAGGGCCTCATAGTAGAGGAGGAGATTATCAACGTGGGTCAGAGTAGGACTTCAATGAGATTGGTAGGGTAGGTGTCTTCTATTGTGCAACAACACCAGACACTAGCCTGACATACACCAGGATATCGTGGCTTCCAGAGAGGATCTACTTTCACTACACCTCAGGGATTGACACCTCAACAACATAAACCTTATCGGGGACCACAAAATTAGCAGCAGCGCCAACTGCAGCAACAATAGTTTAGGCTTGTTCAACAGAACTAACCAGGATTCCAGGGTAGTGGTCCGTTATCTTCTACTTTAGGTACCAGGACTATTGGACCAAAGAAGGGGTATTGGATGTGTGGGGAGCTACACTACTAGCATGACTTCCCTGTGGAGAGGAATAGAGAATTTGGATCAGTCGGACCCACTACCATGGGAGATTTGGGAGATTTGGGCAAGGCCCATCAGATTCATGTAGTGGTGAATAACCACTAGGAAGAACACCAGTCGACTGTGATCGAGATGTCAGGTATTGTCGCTAACCAAACCCTTAGTATTTTGATAGATCTCGGTGCTATCGAGAGTTTCATTTTGGGTGCAATGCTAAAAAGGATTAAGGTAAAGGCAGTTGAACAGGATGAGTTTAGCTTCATAGAGATGGCTTCGGGAGCCAAACAAAAGGTTGAAGGAAAGGTTACGAGTTGTATTCTTAACCTGGGAGAGTTTGTCACCAGAGCTAACCTGTACTTCATGATATTAGGATATTATGATGTCATGATTGGTATGGATTGGTTGGAATCGCATGAGGCGATACTCAACTATAAGATGAAACGATTGAGCTTGGTTGATGATGAGGGACAGAGATGCATGATTGTAGGTCAAAACCAAGGAGTTTCCCTAAGGTTCATATATTCTTTGCAACTATAGAAGAGCATGTGCAAGTGGTGAAATATGTACACAATCCTTGCGTTAAATGAAAAGGGAGTGGTAGAAGGTCTAGAAAAAATTCCCGTGGTGAGAGAATTTGTAGACGTCTTTCTTGAGGAGTTACTTGGGATGCCTCCAGAGAGGGAATTGGAGTTTACTATAGTGATTTATAATCATCTCTCCATGCCAATCAGCTAGCCATCCAACCATGTTAGCGCATGCATTCAAGGCTGAAGAGAGGTGCAACCCTCATCTTCAATTTTGAATTTGAATGTAAAATTAAAATGTCTAGGCTGTTGAGCCATAGAGTCGTGCCTTTGTGCAGGCATAGAGTAGATCAGCCTTAAATGTTTGTAATTCTAAGATCTAGATCCAATTTGAGGACTAGACAACCCATTCAATGCCATTGAATAGGGTAGGGAGATTTGAGGGAAGAGCTCTAAGAGTCCCCTCAGGTAAAAATATCTGAGAGGATCTCATTTTGTAATAGCGAGAAGAAAAATATAAGAGAATCTGCGAGTAGAGAGGAGAAGAGAGGATCTGAGACCTTGTTACAGACTGTGCTCAGGAAAACGTTTGTAAACAGGCATTTGCCATTTTAATACAAACAGAAGCAGTTTTTCCTGCATGTATTTCTATGTTATGTGGATTCCTTGGCGTGTTCTATTTTATGTTGTGAACTCATGTTGTAGATGTATGATAGGAATTTGCAGGTTGTTTTGATTTTGGGCTTGAGGTTCTTTTTGGTTTCATGCTAGGAGGGCATGACAGAGTACTGCGGTCTCTGAATAATAGTGCACTGAAGCACTTCTAAACTCTGCGGATTCAGATAAATACGTGCCAGGTGGGCACAGGAACTGGAATCATCAACTCAGAGGAAGACCTCAGGGTTGTTGAATACCTTGGAGGCAAGGCTGTATATGGACTCATAGTTGTAGACAGAATCTCTAAGGAGTTATGTAGAGCTTTTCCAAGTGGGCATTGAGCATATGCATAGGGATGCATTTAGATGAACTCTGTTGTGAGTTCAAGGAAAACCAGAATCACTGAGGATTATGAGAGCTCTACCAAGTGGGCATTGAGCAGGTGCATAGGTGCACAGAAGAGTACAAAACTGTTGGATGTTCTGTGATAAGATACTCTGCCAGGAGGGCATTGAGACAGTGTGCATGCTGGCACAGAGAAGAAGGAAACTCTGTCAAGTTCTGGAATTTGAAGGAAGAGTCCATTTAGGGATCTTCACAGGGTTTTTGAACACCCTCTAGACTCAGCAATAGGTTTCTTGAGTGAAGGATATCTAGGAGGGCATCCAATATTCTCCATCTGAGGAAGAAAGGAACAAATGGACCGAATTTTTGAGAGGTCTGGGCGAGAGTAAAGCCCAGGAAGGATATCACTTTCATGTGAAAGACTCTGCAGAGGCGCAGAAGTCATAGAATCCTTCAAGGATTCGAAAGGAGCAAAGCTCAGGCGGAATCACATCGTGGAGAATGTAGGGGAGGAATCAAGTTGAAGAGTTCGCAAAGAAGAAAGGGAGCAAAGGTCAAGGCCTTTGGCTCTTGGAAATTCTTCCAAGTCCCGAAAGAAAGCACTGAAGTTCAGGACCACTCAAGTTTTCCTATGTTCAGCAAGGAACAGGGAAAGCACCAGGACCGATAAGGTCTGAACCGTCAGATCTTAGATGAAGAACCCAATAGTCGTCAGATCTTTCGAGATTTGCGTGAGGGTTAAACCTTCATGAGAAACTGAGGTGAAAGTCTCGATGAGAGGAGTGGCATCAGGATATCGACGTTCGGGATATCGAAAATCACGTGGACAAGAGATCCGGTAAATCCACAGTGAAAACCCCGAAACAATTCATAGTCGTCCATCTGTTGGGACAGGTGGTAGGAATCAGAAACCATCAGCATATCAAAACTCTAGAGACCAAGAGTCTGAGACCCTCTGATTAGCGAAATAGCGAAAGGATTTCATTTGTTGATCTAAGGAAGGACGCGTGTCGCGTGATCATCCAATTCGGAGATCTGGACACCGGAACTTACATAAGCAAGCGTTTTTTATTTTTCATTTGGTGAAGTCCGAGGTCTGATTTGAGCTGTCCATATTGAAGGGACGCATGGAAGAAATCAAGACCTTCGGGAAAATTCCTGAAAGGGGAGAGTCCATCGACATATCGGGATTCGGAAGATCGCGAATCTTGAGGACAGGAAACACTTTCATTTTGGAATTGCGAAGTCCATAATCTTAAAAGGAGGAAAGCTCCATTAGGGGAAAGCTCACGTCATCTCATCATAACGGGGGGTTAGGAATATCCACGGTGAAAACCCCGAAGTAGACGAGGACCATCCATTTTTGAGGACGCGTGGCAACAATCTCGATTTACGGGAAAAATCCCAAAAGGGGAAAGTCATATCGGGAAATCGGAATTCGAGAGATCGAGAGTCTTGAAGACAAATGCATTTCGGCATTTGAAACCCTGAAGTCCTGAGGGAGATCCAGATCCATTGATTTAGTAGATGATCACGGCCATTGATTGTGTTTAAGGTGGAAAGGGGTTCCTAGTGATGTCATATCAAGATTCAGAGAATCGGTGATCCAGAGGACAAGAGGTCACATACATTTTGACATCCAAAACCCAAAAATCCCGAAAGGAGATAGGACTGCGGTCATATAAAGGGAGGTCGAATGGACCCAAAAGTATAGCCCATGGGACTAGCGGAAGTCAAAGTGCTCCAGGATATCAGAGATCGGGAAATCGGGAACAAAAGTGTTGCGACATCGGGGATTGTGAAAACCCGAAACCCGAATTTTTATTTTCCTGTCATGAAGAGAACAGTGATCGGGCCTAGAGGCTACGAGGAGCAGAAAAGACCTGTGGGTCAATTTTAATAAATATTCCAGTGGAGAATTGAAGGAGCCACTCCGGCTCGGGGTAAAATTTTAACGATCCTTAAAGACTGGGAGGTCAGCGCAGAGGCCTTTGCCGAGGCAGATGGTGCGACTATGTCAAGTGGTATCAGAGCCTGATCCTTGTCTGTATATTTTAGGCAAGGGAGGCATAAGAGATAAAGAGAACTCTGATACACTACATCAAGTGGTATCAGATCCTGATCCTTGTCTGTATATTTCAGGCGAGGGAGGCATAAGAGATAAAGAGCACTCTGATACATTGCGTCAAGTGGTATTAGAGCCTGATTATGTCTGTACATTGCAGGGATAGAAGGAGGCAAAGGAAGAAGACAGAGTACTGAAACTCTGTAAGGATTTGTTTGCAGGTAGGCAACATTCCATAGGGAGTCAGGAGGGCTATAGGAGAGGTTGGGATACTGAGGTTTGCAGGAGTGAGAAACAGGTTTTCTAGGAGAGCAGACAAAGACAACAACATGGATATTGAAGGCCATACGTATGCTGGAAGGAAAAACTCAGATTTGTGGAGCCAAGAAGATATATATGAAGAGCTCACTGATATAAAGAAATAAATAGAAAATCTTTCATTGCGGATGGAGAAGAAATCCAAACCACAGTGGGTGTATGAATGGCCCATGAAGAAGGAAAAAGCAAAATGGCCAATCAAGGAGTTGATGGCTAGAAGACCATGTAGGCTGTTAAGAGGATGGTTGAGGCATGATGAAAACCTCGACAGACCTGAGGAGATGGTTCAGATATGTGAACCAGAGACTAGGGAAATTATCAGGGAAGAGAATAAAATGGGATCAGTTGAAGATCTCAAGAACTGCCAAGACGGCAAAGAGGAAATCCCAGTTTGCTAGGTGCACAAGGAAACATAATTGGGATCAACTGGAGATATCAAGAACTTCCAGGAGGTTAGAGAGGAAATTCCAAATTTCCAGGGGGGCAAGGAGTTGAGATCAATTGAATATCTCATAGACTGCTAGCAGGATAGCCAAGGAATTTCACATTTCCAGCTGGGAAATGAAATGAGGTCATTGCGGGATCTCAAAGACTGCTAGGAGGGCAGTGGAAGCATCTCAAATTTCTAGGTGGGTAGAGATGAGCATTCGGGACTGTCTGAAAGTATCATGGACTCAGAGGTGATTTCAATTCAACAAGGAGTGCTGATGAAGATGGGATTAGTTGATCTCATAGTCTGTCAGGGAAGCAGTGAATAGATCCCATATTGCCCGGTGGGCAGGGATGAGAAGATGAGACTATTTGAGGGTCTCATAAACTCATAGATGAGTTGGAATCAGCCTAAGGAGATGATAGAGCAGGTAATCTTGGAAATGGATTTAGATCAGCATATGAAGCTGACAAAGGAGGAAGATTGGAGAAATCTTCTAATGATTGGGGGAATTGAAATATTCCTACCATTTGCCCAGGAGGAGGCAGAAATTTATGTTGTAGATGCAACAATAGTAGAATAAGGACAACTACCTGAGACTGTTAAAGAATAATTGGAGCAGACTTTGGAAGCTGCCCAAGTAGACAAAGAAGAAGATGAGAATTCCGAGGAATGGCTCAATATTTTCAACCAGGAGACTGAAAAGATTGCAACCTGGGAGTTTGCAGAAGAAGACGAAGAAGAGGTAGACAACTTTTTCTTTTTTGATCTGTATGAGAAGATTGAATCCCTAGAGAGAAGGGTGAAAGTGCAGGGAATGCACATCCAACAGGTGAAGTTGGAAACTAATGAAGAAGGTGTGGGAGATCACAGTGATCTGCCCATGTGCCGGAAATTTTTGTAGCTGAGGAGACTGCATGAATGGATTCAGACACTGGAGGAGCTAGATGAAGTGATAGGAGATATTAGGGAGATGATGATCCATTCAGCAGGAACTACTAGCAAGGAGAGGCTGGGTAGAAAAGAAGCAACAGTATTAGCATAGAAGCAACAACAGCAACAGGGAGATGGAGCAGATGAACAACTCCAAAGGATAATTTGGGATCCAGGAGGACTTCCACAACAGAGATGGGAATCTCATGAGTAGGAGCTCATGATTTTGTAGCTAAGGAGTATGATGCAGGAGCATCTCTCCACGCCAGTCAGCTATCCAGCTAGCCACGACAGCGCATGCATTCAAGGCTGAAGAGAGGTGCAACCCTCATCTTCAATTTTGAATTTGAATGTAAAATTAAAATGTCTAGGCTGTTGAGCCCTAAATCCATGCCTTTGTGCAGGCATAGAGTAGATCAGCCTTAAATGTTTGTAAGGCTGAGATCTAGATCTGATTTGTGGACTAGACAACCCATTCAATGCCATTGAATAGGGTAGGTATATTTGAGGGAGGAGCTCTAAGATCCCCCTTAGGTAAAAAGATATGAGAGGATCTCATTGTGTAATAGTGAGAAGAAAAATAGAAGAGAATCTATGAGTAGAGAGGAGAAGAGAGCAGTTGAGACCTTGTTACAGACCATGCTCAGGAATACCTTTGTAAACAGGCATTTGCCATTTTAATACAAACATAAGCAGTTTTTCCTGCATGTATTTATGTGTTATGTGAATGCCTTGGCGTGTTCTATTTTATGCTGTGAATTCATGTTGTAGATGTATGCTAGGAATTTGAAGGTTGTTTTGATTTCGGGCTTGAGGTTCTTTGTGGTTTCATGCCAGGAGGGTGTGACAGAGTACTGTGGTCTCTGAATACCAGTGCACTGAAGCACTTCTGAACTCTACGGATTCAGACAAAGATGTGCCAGGTGGGCAGAGGAACTGGAATCATCAACTCAGAGGAAGACCTCAGGGTTGCTGAATACCTTGGAGGCAAGGCTGTATATGGAAACATAGTTGCAGATAGAATCTATGAGGATTTTTGTAGAGCTCTGCCAAGTGGGCATTGAGTATATGCATAGGGATGCATTTAGAAGAACTCTGATGTGAGTTCAAGGAGAAACAAAATCACTAAGGATTCTGAGAGCTCTTCCAAGTGGGCATTGAGCAAGTGCATAAGTGCATAGAAGAGTACATAAATTTTGGATGTTCTCTGAGAAGATACTCTTCCAGGAGGGCATTGAGACAGTGTGCAGGTTGGCACAAAGAAGAAGAAAACTTTGTCAAGTTCTGGAATTTGAAGGAGGAGTCCATTTAGGGATCTTCACAGGGTTGCTGAACACCCTGCAGACTCAGCAATAGGTTTCTTGATTGAAGGGTAGCCAGGAGGGCATCCAATATTCTCCATCAAAGGGAGAAAGGAACAAAAGGAACAAATTTTTGAGAGGTTTGGGTGAGAGTAAATCTTAGGAAGGATAGCACTTTCATGTACAAGACTCTGCAGAGGCACAAAAGTCATAGAATCCTTCAAGGGTTCGAAAGGAGAAAAGCTCAGGGGGAATCACGTCATGGAGAATGCAGGGGAGGACTCAAGTCGAAGAGTTTGCAGAGAAGAAAGGGAGCAAAGGTCGAGGCCTTTGGCTCTTGGAAATTCTTCCAAGTTCCGGAAGAAAGCACTGAAGTTCAGGAGGAGCACAATTGCCGTCAGGTCCAGTCAGAAGATCTAGACTGCTGAAGTTTTCCTACGTTCAGCAAGGAGAAGGGAAAGCGCCAGGATAGATAAGGCTTGAATTTTTAGATCTTAGCCGAAGAACCTGACAGTCGTCAGATCTGTTGATAGTTGCATGAGGGTTAAACCTTCACAAGCAACTAAGGCGAAAGTCCTGACGAGAGGAGTGACATCAGGATATCGACGTTCGGGATATCGAAAATCCTGTGGACAAGAGATCAGGTAAATCCACAGTGACAACCCTGAAACAATTCAAAGTCGTCCATCTGTTGGGATAGGTGGCAGGAATCGGGAACCATTGACATATCGGAAGTCTAGAGACCAAGAGTCTGAGACCCTATGAGTCACGAAACAATGAAGGATTTCAGTCGTTGATCTAAGGAAGGACACATGTTGTGTGATCATCCAATTCAAAGATCCAGACATTGGAACTTACATAAGTGAGCATTTTTTATTTTGCATTTGGGGAAGTACGAGGTCTGATCTGAGTCGTCCATATTGAAGGGATGCATGGTAGAAATCAAGACCTTCGGGAAAATTCCCAAAAGGGGAGAGTCCATTGGCATATCGGGATTCAATAGATCGCGAATCCTGAGGACAGGAAACACTTTCATTTCGGAATTGCGAAGTCCGTAATCCCAAAAGGAGGAAAGCTCCGTTAGGGGCCAGCTGACCTCATCTCGTCATAACGGGGGATCAAGAATATCCACGATGAAAACCCTGAATTAGACGAGGACCGTCTATCTTTGAGGATGCGTGGCAACAATCTCGACTTACGGGAAAAATCTCGAAAGGGGAAAGTCATATCGGGAAATCAGAATTCAAGAGATCGAGAGTCTTGAAGACAAATGCATTTCGGCATTTGAAACCCCGAAGTCCCGAGGGAGATCCGGAGCCATTGATTTAGTAGATGATCATGGCCATTGATTGTGTTTAAGGTGGAAAGGAGTTCCTAGTGACGTCATATCGAGATTCAGAGAATCGGGGATCCAGAGGACAAGAGGTCACATACATTTCAACATCCAAAACCTCGAAATCCCGAAAGGAGATAGGACTACGGTCATATAAAGGGAGGTCATATGGACCCAAAATTCTATCCCAGGGGACTAGAAGAAGTCAAATTGATTTGGGATATCGAAGATTGAGAAATCAGGAACAAAAGGTTTGTGACATCGGGGATTGCGAAACCCCAAAACCCTAATTTTTATTTTCCTGTCGTGTAGAGAATAGTGATCGAGCCTAGAGGCTGCGAGGAGTAGAAAAGACCTGTGGGTCAATTTTAATAAAGATTCCAGTGGATAATCGAAGGAGCCACTCCATCTTAGGGTAAAATTTTAACGATCCTTAAAGACAGGGAGGTCAGCGCAGAGGCCTTTGCCGAGGCAAAGGGTGTGACTGCGTCATATAGACCTGAAACTGGGAACTGAACCTATATCCAGAACGCCTTATCGAATGTCGACCCTAGAGTTACAGGAGTCAAGAATGCAACTGAAAGAATTGCTGGACCTGGGACTCATACGTCCAAGTGTGTCATCATGCATTCTGCCTGATATTTTAATATGAAATAAGGATGGGTCATGGAGGCTCTGCATTGACTACCATCAGTTGAACAAGGCAACGATCAAGAATCAATATCCATTGTCAAGTATTGATGATCTATTCGATCAAATGAAGGGTGTGACGATGTTCTCAAAGATCTACTTGTGATCAGGATACCACTAGTTACAGATTAAGGAGGATGGCATCCCTTAGACCACCTTTAAGACGAGGTTTGGACATTATGAGTTTATTGTTTTATCGTTCGGACTGACGAATGCCCCAGGGGTATTCATGAGTTTGATGAACGGGGTGTTCTATGAGTACTTGGACAAGTTTGTCCAAGTATTCATTGATGATATTTTGATTTACTCTCGGATGATGGAGGAGCATGATGAGCACTTGTGCTTGGTACTACAGTGTTTGCGAGAGCACAAATTGTATGGGACGTTGTCCAAATGCTCATTTTATCAATTAAGGATTCACTACTTGGGGCATGTCATCTCCATCAAAGGTATCACTGTGGATCCAGCAAAGGTCGAGGTTATTATGGAATGGCCTGCACTGATGAATGTCCCAGAAGTGTGTAGCTTCATGGGTTTAGTAGAATACTATCGATGGTTCGTCGAGGGATTTTCAAAGATAGAAAATTTGATCATGGAATTGCAAAAGAAAAATAAGAAGTTTGTTTGGACCGAGAAATGCGTGGAAGCATTTCGGAGGCTCAAGGAACCGTTGACAATAATACCGATACTAAAGGTCCCTGACATGGATGCAGAATTCTTGGTATGCACTGATGCCTCCAAGGAAGGCTTAGGCGGAGTCATGATGCAAGACCATTGAGTGATCGCTTACATCATGAGGAAACTGAGAAGGCATGAGGAGAACTATGTGATGCACAATTTGGAGTTGTTAGCCATCGTAAATGCCTTGAAGGTTTGGAGGCACTACCTTGTTGGACGAAAATTTGAACTAAAGATGGACCATTGTAGACTACAACACATCTCTATGCAAAGCGACCTGAACGCGTGAAAAGGTGTTGATCGGAATTACTTAGCGAGTAAGACTTCAAGATTACTTACATAAAAGGAACAATGAACCGAGTGTCAGATGCATTGAGTCAGAGACCACACATATTTTCGGTGTTGCCTCTTTAGGTGAATCTACGTGAAAATATTTTAACTTTACAACATGACAATGACTGGTACAAATAGGTCGAGGGTTTTATCGGACAAAACATGATGATGCTACCAAGATTTAAAGGATTTATGTTTGACGACGATGGATTATTGAGTTTTAAAAATCAGATTTACGTACCATTGAATGATGAGTTGAGGAGTTTGATACTAAATGAGGCTCATAAAGCAGTGTACATGGCTCACCCAGGAGTCACGAAGATGAGAGAAGACCTTAAACCCTTATTCTTCTGGAAGGCAATGAAGGCAGATATAGTCAACTATGTTGCCAGATGTCTAGAATGTCAGCAAGTGGAGGCTGAACATAGACATCTAGTAGGATTACTACAACCACATGCTATTCCAGAATAGAAATGAGAGGTTATTTCGATGGATTTTATTGTTGGATTGCCACTGACAGCAAAGAGACTTGACTTGATTTTCATAGTAGTAGACACTCTAACAAAGAGTGCTCACTTTATTCCTATGCGTACGACTTATCAAGAACCTAACATAGCTAGAGTTTTCATCAGTGATATTGTGAGGCTACATGGTGTGCCTAAGAGGATTATATCCAATCAAGGATTGGTGTTTACTAGACGATTTTGGATGAGTTTCCAAGAGGCCTTGGGAACTCAACTTAACTTCAGTACTACATACCACCTGGATACTGACGAGTAGAACGAACAAATCAACCAGACCTTGTAGGACATGTTGCACATGTACATTATGGACCAAAAAAAGCATTGGCAAGAATTATTTCCACTGGTGGAATTCGATTATAACAATAGTTATCAAAGCACCATTAAGATGGAGCCTTTCAAGTTTCTTTATGGGCGACCATGTCAGATGCATTTGAGTTGGGATCGGATTGAGGATAGGATCCTGGTGGGACCAGAAGCAATCCAAGAAATGGAAGAGAAAATGCAAACAATAAGACAAAGGATTAAAGAATCGCAGGATCGAGAAAAGAGTTATGTTGATGTGCACCATGTCAATCATAGTTATGAGTTCGATGATCGAGTCTTCTTGTTGGTTAAACTGCATAAGAGTTCAATCAAGTTTGGAAAGGGATCTAAACTCTCTCCTAGGTTCATGGGACCTTTTGAAATTTTGGAGAGAAAGGGGCCCATGGCCTATCGACTAGCTTTGTCTGATTCTTTGAGGCGTATGCATGATGTTTTTCATGTATCTGTTTTGATATATTATATTAGTGATCCTACACATGTTATTGACCTGAGTTGTTTGTCCACATATTGTATCATCGCGTTCGACAACTATGGCATTGCATAGTAAATCAGGTCAAGGTCCAGTGGGACAATTATAGTCCACACTCGACGACCTGGGAGGACACATATGATATATGCCAACAGTTTCCATTTTCGTTTGATATATAGAATTATGATATTGTGATACACATTATTTCAACACTTATACTGTGAAAGTTCGGGATGAAGTTTAAACCAAGAGGGGGTGTATGTAACATCCCTCTCTTGCGCACTAAGCGAACTTATTCTTTGAGGACACTTTCTCACAAGTGATCCAGATTATTATGCTATTAAAACATTGATTTTGATTATGAGGCGTTATGGGTTGATGACATGTTGTTTTACTGCATTGACATAGATAGGTACTATTGATTTGGTTTTATTGAGTGTGTAGGATTTTGGACCTCAAGGATGCAAAGGCATTGATGAAACCCCTTGGACTCCGGATCATGTCGGGGAGTGAACCATTAAGGTTTGATTGTCTTATATGTGATATTAGTGCATCCGATTAGATTATATGATTATGGATATATTGTTGACATGATTTGTTGATGATGTAGGCTGATGATAGCTTGTTGACCAAACTCACATGTGGAGTAGAGGGGTCACGCATGACTACCAGATATGTTGAGGGAGAGGAGTGAACAACAACCCTGCCACAACCTACTAGCACTCCCATCGTGGCTCGAACTGTAGGTTAATGTTTACCTAGTTCGAGAGGACCCACGATGTTGTTAGGGTAGATTATGAATATCTCTCACGATGATTCTAAGGGGAACACAATAAGGTGGGGGCCTTATTCCTTATAGGCCCTTAGTCTCCACAAGTTCACCTGACAGAGTATTGACTCCAGGGGTTTTTGATGTCTACCAAGTCAGTCAAGAGGCAAGTGGCACCCTTGGAGAATGTGGTGCATCCTGAAGGGCACGTCGTGCAAGACAAATGGAAAGAGGTGAGTGGCACCCTTGGAGTATGTAGTGCATCTTGAAGGGCACGTAGCGCAAGGGAAACAAATGAGGCTAGTGGCACCCTTGGAGCACCTAGTGCGTCCCTCAGGGAACGTCGTGTTGTTAATGATAAATGAATGAACCTAGATGGCCTTAGAACTAATAACCTGATAAGATTTTTTTTTAAATTCCCTAATAAAATGTCGCCAACACGAAAATTAAGGTCTAGGTCTAAATTATACTAGTGACAGAATTTTCTC
>JZKD02S1975365.1:446285-467256 GCA_000966675.3 Picea glauca | reverse complement strand
TATGTATATTTACAGATTCATTTGTAAATATAAGAACAGATTTATATTTTAAGAAATAGAATAACATATTTATATTTACAAGAAATATAATTTATTAAAAAGATTAAAATGATGTTCATCGAATAATATTTGAATATAACCAAAAGAACAAAAAATATTTTTATAGATAAATTTATTTGAATTAAACCACTTAATAAATTATGTGGTCAATCAATAGACCAGAACTATTACCAGTCAATAAAATATTGTCTTTAAATCTAAACTGGACAAAATCAAATGCGCACATACCAAATCTAAAATCTAAATACTAATTTTAACAAAATTAAAATAAACATAAATATACACATAAAGATTTCTTCTACCTTTATCAAAATATATAACACATGTGTGCACATAATTTTATAACACTTATAATCAGAATGTACAAATATTAACAAATTTGAAATAAACATAAAGATTTCTTCTACCTGTACCAAACTACATAACACATTTATGCACACAATTTTATAACTTTTTTATAATCATAATGTAATCTTTTGAACAATTACACAAACTAATCACAAGTTCATCAAACAGTTGGAAAACTAATCAAACAGTTACTCACATCTATATCTATTTATAGTTGATTTAGTTCAACTAACTACAAATTAATAGTAAATTAAGAAATTAGTTGTGTAACGACCCTCAACGTTACAATTACATGCGATGCAACACAATTATTATTATTGTTATTATTATTATTTTCAGGGGGAGAGGAAAACAATAATGACAAAATTTAAACAACACAGCTTGTCAATGAACACCATGCACGTGGATCAGTCGACAGACAAAAACAACTCGACACACTAGCACATCGAGCAACTAAGTGAAACAAGCGAAAATCAAGACAAATAGAAATGACTACCTGTCCGACAACAACACGACAATGCTTACAAGCTAAAGGACCACATCCACAACTCGAAAAAACAACTTGATGATTATTATCAAGACACCTCTACCACCCACAAAACCAAATGCATTGAGGCATGACACAACTGTCCCTTCGGCGGACGGTCGCTCCACCCGGACCTTCAGCAACACGGCCTGAAGATTCAACGCTCTTCCAACTCTTCTTAGGAGTCTTCGTCACCCATAGGATGCTTCTCGGTGATCTCCCTTTCGCTCATCGGGAAATTGGGTTTCGCGGACTCGCGAACCTTGTGTGCACTTCCCGTGCAATATGAAACTCCGATCCCTGATCCCCGATGTCAACGGTCAACACTTATATCTATCGTGGATTTCCCTATCGGGAAATCGACAGATGAAAGGTGGCACTTTACTCACCTTTCAAAACTTCGAATTCTGAGGTGCGATGCCGCATTTTGTTCTCCACACAATCTCCGTGGGACCCGTCGCAACTCACACCCTCGCGATTCTGATGTGCTCCTTTCGAATTTGCAAACACCGAAGTGCCGAGTCCCGATTCCTCGGGATCTCGTGCCACCTGTCCCTCCAACGATTGACGGCTCCGATTTAAATNAGAAATGACTACCTGTCCGACAACAACACGACAATGCTTACAAGCTAAAGGACCACATCCACAACTCGAAAAAACAACTTGATGATTATTATCAAGACACCTCTACCACCCGCAAAACCAAATGCATTGAGGCATGCCACAACTGTCCCTTCGGCGGACGGTCGCTCCACCCGGACCTTCAGCAACATGGCCTGAAGAGTCAACGCTCTTCCAACTCTTCTCAGGAGTCTTCGTCACCCATAGGACGCTTCTCGGTGATCTCCCTTTCGCTCATCGGGAAATTGGGTTTCGCGGACTCGCGAACCTTGTGTGCACTTCCCGTGCAATATGAAACTCTGATCCCTGATCCCCGATGTCAACGGTCAACACTTATATCTATCATGGATTTCCCTATCGGGAAATCGACAGATGAAAGGTGGCGCTTTACTCACCTTTCAAAACTTCAAATTCTGAGGTGCGATGCCGCGTTTTGTTCTCCACACAATCTCCGTGGGACCCGTCGCAACTCGCGCCCTCGCGATTCTGATGTGCTCCTTTCGAATTTGCAAACACCGAAGTGCCGAGTCCCGATTCCTCGGGATCTCGTGCCACCTGTCCCTCCAACGATTGACGGCTCCGATTTAAATCAGGGAATCGTGACTCGCGATGTCAATCGTGCATGTAACTCTTGCACTCGCCAACCTCGATTTGCCGATATGAAATGGAAAATGATTCTACCTGCGCCTGAGGGTTAAACCCCTCGCTCCTTCTCCCAGATCCGACGATCCACGGGGCTTCGCGATTTCCCGGGACGATTTCGAGTCGTCAATTCACTTCCTCTTGGAGAGTTCTCCGCTTCACCACCTTCGCTCCGGGTGGGTTTCACTGAGTCTGCTCCCACCGAGAAACAAAAACTCTATCCCTCTTGAGCTTCTATAACTCTGACTCCCTCAGATCTCTCTTGAACATGCTCCCTATGCTCGACTTCAAAGTTCATCAAATCCTTCAACGGTGCTGAAGATTTCCAGGTTATGTGCACTCACAGTCACCGTAACCCGACTTTTCCCTTCTCAGGCTTGCTACTGGAAGTTCAATTCGACCTGCACTTACCTGCGTGGCTCGAATAATCTGACTCAACTCCGAGTTGAACGAGAATGGCAGTTTAACTGTAGAGCCTCCTCAACGCATTCTATGCGGAGGAATTCGACTACACTCTATGCAGGAATCTCCTGGCTCAAACAGAGAAACAATTGAAACTCATTTCTCATTCTCTCAGGTTTCGAACCTGATATGCAATCACATATGCAACATATAGAAGATAAGCATAAAGAGAAGCAAGTATGCAACAACATAACATCAACAACACACAAAGTTCAAACACAGCCATGGAATTGAATCAGAATCTCTCTTCTATTAATTCAATCTGTACATGGGGTTTCTTCACGAAATCTCTTCTCTGTTCTCTATTTGCTCTCAAAATGATAAAAGCCAAATAATTCTCAAGATAATGAATACAATGTACAAGGAGGGTGCCTATATTCGTTTTCCCTCCTGGAAAATGGAACTGTCTAATCTACAACTAACCCTATCTACCAGCATTAAAACTATTTAATGTCTTCTTATCTACATTACAATACAAGTGCACTTCATATGAATGTGGTCATTCAAACGACGGTGCAACAATCGTCATCGTGATTCAAAAATGTATGCGCTGGTGCTGTCCAACTGTCCTTTTCTTCCCTCCACGCTGGCTCGCGTCATAATGTTGTAGATACTCCTGCATCATACTCCTCGTCTCAAAATATTTCATGGGCTCCTGTCCATGAGATGCTGCACGGTGTGACCATGATTTTGTATGATTGCCTCTGTTTCCCAGCTGGCATCCTCCACTGGGTGGTTCTTCCACTTCACTAGGTACTCAAAATATTTCTTTCTCCTGGTCTTCTTTCCAACTCTTTTATCGAGTATGCACTCCATCTCTGGCTTCTGTGCAATTGGAAATTGCTTTTGCCACTGGACCACTGGTCCCTCGGTTCCAGTATCTGCTGTATCAGTCCTGTATGGGTATAAATCCGAAACGTTGAATATCAGAGATATCCCGATGCCCTCTGGAAATTCAAGCTCGTATGCGTTCTCCCCGAATTTCTTCAGGATTTTGCACGGTCCAATCTTCTTCATATTGAGCTTGTTGTATGTTCCTCTCGGGAACCTTTCTTTCCTTAGGTGTGCCAGAACCATGTCCCCAACTTCAAACTGAAGTTGCCTTTTCCTCTGATCGGCTCTGTGCTTGTATTCCTGGTTCGACTTTTGCAGTTGCTGCTTCACCTGCGTGTGAAGTTCTTGCATTGCTTCAGCAAATTCTTCAGCCCTCGCACTGCTAGTCTCAGCCTGTTCTGACTCCCTGAGCTCAGAAACTCCTCTCGGCTGTGTTCCATACAAAATTTGAAACGGACTCTTACCTGTACTCTGATTCACAGAATCGTTGTATGCAAACTCTGCCTGCGGTAGGATCTTATCCCAACTGTTGTGATGCTCCATCACCAGACTTCTTAACAGATCCCCTAATCTCCTGTTGACCACTTCGGTCTGCCCATCTGTCTGCGGATGGTAAGAAGAACTGAATGCCAAGTCAGTCCCTAGCTTCTTCCATAGCATCCTCCAAAAATGACCTATGAATTTGGTATCCCGATCTGATACTATGCTTCTCGGCAATTCATGCAATCGCACGATCTCTTTGAAAAATAAATTTGCGATGTGGGTTGCATCACTGGTTTTATGACACAGAATGAAATGTGCCATCTTCGAAAACCTATCCACCACCACAAATATGGAATCAAACCCTCGCTGTGTTTTTGGAAAACCTAACACAAAATCCATGCTAATGGCTTCGCATGGCCTCTCGGGTATGGGCAACGGCTGATAGAACCCTGTGTTCTGTTTTCTTCCTTTCGCGTGTTGACAAATTCTGCATTGATCAACAAATCTCTTCACATCTTCACGCATGCCCGGCCAAAAGTATGATTCGCTCAGCTTGGCGAATGTTTTGTCATGTCTGAAATGACCTGCTAAACTTTCGTTGTGCTTCTCCTTCACCAAATTCTCTCTCATAGAGCAATTTGGAATGCACAGTTGATTGCCTTTGAAAAGAAATCCATCCTAGATCAGGTAGTCAATCCATGGACTCCTATCCCTGAGAACTGGGTTCTCGACTGCTTCATAAGCTTCCCCGAAATCAGCATCACTTGCATACATATCCTTCAGGTTTTCAAAACCCAAAGTCTTGACTCTGAATTCCTGCAGCAATAAACAGTTCCGGCTCAAGGCGTCTGCTACCTAGTTCGCAGTCCCCGAAATGTGCTTTATGACAAAGGTGAAATTCTGCATGTATTCCACCCACTTCGCATGCTTCTGATTCAGCTTCTCTTGCTGAATCATGAACTGTAACGCATGGTTTTCACTGTACAGGACAAATTCTTTGGGTATGAGGTAGTGCCTCCACTTTTTCAATGCCTGGATAATGGCATAGAATTCTTTATCATATGTGGAGTACTTCAGCTTCGCATCATCCAGCTTCTCGCTGTAATATGCAACAGGTCTGTCATCCTGACTTAAAAATCCTCCCACAACATACCCACTGGCATCACACTTCACTTGGAAGGTTTTCTGAAAATCAGGAAACACTAACACTGGTCTCTCTGTTATCTTTCGCTTCAACAACTTGAAGCTCCTTTCAGCCTCTGCTATCCAATGGAAAACCTTATGCCACTTCTTCACAGTGTCCATCATTGCGGCACTGATTCCACTAAAATTCCAAATGAATTTTCTGTAGAAGCTTTCCAAACCGTGAAAGCTCCTTACCTCAAAAACATTTCTCGGCGATGGCCAATTCCTGATTACTTCAACCTTCTCAGGATCCATCTTCAATTCATTTGCCGAGATTACAAAACCCAAATAAATGAGTTCTGTCTTCATGAAGGAACACTTCTTCAAATTTATCAGTAGCTTCTCCTGCTGTAATATTCTCATCACAATGGCCAAATGCCTCAAGTGTTCAGCTTTTGTCTTGCTGAAAATCAATATGTCATCTAGGTATACCACCACAAATCTGCCAATGAATTCCCGCAGGACTTCATTCATCAGCCTCATAAATTTGCTTGGCGCGTTGGTCAATCCAAACGGCATGACCAACCATTCATACAAACCCTTGTTTGTTTTGAATGCTTTCTTCCACTCATCTCCTTCTCTCATCCGGATCTGAT
The DNA here is from genome assembly GCA_000966675.3 of Picea glauca. Classification (NCBI taxonomy): domain Eukaryota; kingdom Viridiplantae; phylum Streptophyta; class Pinopsida; order Pinales; family Pinaceae; genus Picea; species Picea glauca. The sequence continues at coordinate 461,499 of JZKD02S1975365.1, read as the reverse complement.
GATATCCGCTCTTGAGATCAATCTTAGAAAAGTAATTTGCCCCACTCAGGCAATCCATCAAGTTGTCCATTCTCGACAGTGGAAATCTGTACCTGATGGTAATCTTATTTATCGCCCTGGATTCTGTACACATTCTCCAGCCTCCACCCTTCTTCGGACTTAGTACCATTGGAATGGCACATGGACTAAGACTTTATCTCACCAGTCCTTTATCTTGCAGATCCTGCACCTGCCTTTTGACTTCCTCATTCTCCTGAGGTGTCAACCTGTACGCGGACTTATTTGACAAACTTGATCCAGGTATGAGGTTAATGTGGTGACTCACACTCCTCATCGGTGGCAATGAACGTGGTAGTTCATCCACGATGATATCGGTAAACTCTCCCAGCAGTTGTTGAATTTCCTCTAGCAATTCATCCACTCTTGTGCTTGTCAGAACGATCCTCGTCTTTCTGACAACAAATAATTGTGGATCCTCATCCTTCTCCAACTCTGTGAGAAGTTCTTTTCCACTCATGAGAAGTATCGTGCTGCTCACTTCAGGCTTTACTTCCTTATCTTTTATCGGCAGCAGTTTATGGACTTTCCCATCCTTCTCCAAGGTATAGGTGTTCATCCTCCCATCATGAACAACAGTTCTATCATACTGCCATGGTCTTCCCAATAGTATATGACACACGTCCATGGGAATAACATCGCACAAAATCTCATCATGATAATTCCCAATTTTAAATTTAACTAAGCATTGTTTAGTGACACTTACCCGGTGTCCCTTTTGTAACCACGAGACTTTATACGGACTCGGGTGCTTAGTTGTGGTCAGCTCCAATTTCTCCACCATCTCGGTTGAAACGATATTGTTAGTGCTCCCGCTGTCGACTATGACTTTGCACTTTCTATCCTTGGCTGTACAAGCCGTCCTGAATAGTCTGCTCCTATGCACTGAGTTGTCCACTTCTTTCTCAGGTGTCAAAAGAATTTTATGCGTCCCAAGCGATCTTCCACTGTCAGCGTCTTCGCTCTCAACGTCTTGCCTCTGTGCCTCAGTGATGTGAGATTTTCCCTCGTCCATTTTCCTGTATGGACAGTCAACGACCTTATGTCCGTTTTTACCACACGTGAAACATGTGATAACTCCTCCTCGACCTCTGCCTCAACCTCGGGTACGAGGAAATGTATTCGCATCAGCATATCCTCCCTGCTGATCATATTGTTGTCTCCTCGGCTCAAAATTTTGTTGCTTCTGCTGTGAGGTTCCACCTCTCTCAGGTTTTCCTTGAGGTCTCTTCCAATCCTCCTTAGGCTTCTGAGTTTTCTCTTGGGAAACTGTCTTGCCTCTGGGCTGGCTTCTGCCTCGCCCTCGCTGTCCCTGCTTGCAGCTCAGCTTTTCTTCAGCCTTCAGAGCCATCTGGTATGCATCCTCAACTGTGCGGATGGTAACCATGCTCAGCTCATCCTGAAGGTCATACCTGAGACCATTCAGGTATCTTGCCACCTTTTCGTCATCACTCTCCCGATGACCAGCTTTGATGTTGAGCCTGTAAAATTCTTTGGTGTACTCCTTCACCGTCATCAGCTTTTGTCTCAGGTTCTGCATGCGCCTGAATAGAGTGATCTGATAATCCCTCAGGATGAACTTCGCCTTCATCTTGGCAATCATCTGATCCCAACTTTTGATCTTCTGTTTTCCTTTAGAACGCCTGTCTTCCTGCAGCTCGTCCCACCATAAGGCTGCATGTCCCTTCAGCTTGGTAATGACATGCTTTACCTTCTTGTCTTCTTCGATGTCTTCGTAGTCGAATTAGGTGTCGAGTGCTCGGATCCAATCTAGCATCTCCTCTGCGTTTAGACTTCCCTCACAGACGGGAATGTCCATATTCGTCTTCGAGCTCATCCTCGAAATGGCTCTAATCAACCTCTCGGTTGACGCATCTTCTGCCGTGACTTCTTCTTCAGCATGTCTAGCTTCCTCTTCTACCTCGGAATCACTGAACCCTGCTGCACCGACACCACGTCTCTGGGTGGTCTCCATCTCCTCAAGTCTCTCCTTGAGATCTCGTATTTGCCGTTCCATTTCTGGGTTGCCTATTGGCCTTCCCCTTCTTCGGGCATCCCTGTCTTCTCGATCAGGTGACTGCCTCTCCCTTCTCGGCGGCATTATGTCTCCTCTGTCTCTGCTTCAGAAAGAAAAGATACTCCGGCTCTGATACCACTCTGATGCAACTGTCCCTTCGGCGGACGGTCGCTCCACCAGGACCTTCAGCAACACGGCCCGAAGAGTCAACGCTCTTCCAACTCATGTCGGGACTCTTCGTCACCCACAGGATGCTTCTCGGTGATCTCCCTTTCGCTCGTCGGGAAATCGGGTTTCGCGGACTCGTGAACCTTGTGTGCACTTCCCGTGCAATATGAAACTCCAATCCCCGATCCCCGATGTCAATGGTCAACACTTATATGTATCGGGGATTTCCCTATCGGGAAATCGACAGATGAAAGGTGGCGCTTTACTCACCTTTCAAAACTCCGAACGCCGAGGTGCGATGTTGTGTGTTGTTCACCACACAATCTCCGTGGGACCTATCGCAACTCGCGCCCTCGCGATTCTGATGTGCTCCTTTCGAATTTTCAAACACCGAAGTGTCGATTCCCGATTCCTCAGGATCTCGTGCCACCTGTCCCTCCAATGATTGACGGCTCCGATTTAAATCGGGGAATCACGACTCACGATGTCAATCATGCATGTAACTCTTGCACTCGCAAACCCCAATTTGCCGATATGAAATGGAAAATGATTCTACCTGCGCCTGAGGGTTAAACCCCTCATTCCTTATCCCAGATCCGATGATCCACGGGGCTTCACGATTTCTCGAGATGATTTCGAGTCGTCGATTCACTTCCTCTTGGAGAGTTCTCCGCTTCACCACCTTCGCTCCCGGTGGGTTTCACTGAGTCTGCTCCCACCGAGAAACAAAAACTCTATCCCTCTTGAGCTTCTATAACTATGACTCCCTCAGAGCTCTCTTGAACACGCTCCCTATGCTCGACTTCAAAGTTCACCAAATCCTTCAACGGTGCTAAAGATTTCCAGGTTCTGTGCACTCACAGTCACCGTAACCCGACTTTTCCCTTCTCAGGCTTGCTACTGGAATATCAATTCGACCTGCACTTACCTGCGCGACTCGAATAATCTGACTCAACTCCGAGTTGAACGAGAATGGGATTTTAACCGTAGAGCCTCCTCAACGCACTCTATGCGGAGGAATTCGACTGCACTCTATGCAGGAATCTCCTGGCTCAAACAGAGAAACAATTGAAACTCATTTCTCATTCTCTCAGGTTTCGAACCTGATATGCAATCACATATGCAGCATATAGAAGATAAGCATAAAGAGAAGCAAGTATGCAACAGCATAACATCAACAACACACAAAGTTCAAACACAGCCATGGAATTGAATTAGAATCTCTCTTCTATTAATTCAATCTGTACATGGGGTTTCTTCACGAACTCTCTGCTCTGTTCTCTATTTTCTCTCAAAATGCTAAAAGCCGAATAATTCTCAAGATAATGAATACAATGTACAAGGAGGGTGACTATATTCATTTTCCCTCCTGGAAAATGAAACTGTCTAATCTACAACTAACCCTATCTTCCAGCATTAAAACTATTTAATGTCTTCTTATCTACATTACAATACAAGTGCGCTTCATATGAATGCGTTCATTCAAATGACGGCGCAACAATCTTCATCGTGATTCAAAAATGTATGTGTTGGTGCTGTCCAGTTGTCCTTTTCTTCCCTCCATGCTGGCTCGCATCATAACGTCGTAGATGCTCCTACATCAAGGCACTACCAACAAAGTACCAACATCAATTACCATGAACAACCACCAACAGTGGGAAGCAAAAGACTTTGGTCAGGATATCAATCTCATCTATCCATTAGGGCTCACAATGATCCCCTCATTAGGAATCATGTCATCACAAGTATTCGACGAGACAATGACCAAAGTGCAGTAGACAATATCTATAAAATAACCCTAGGATAAATCCAATGTGCTAGGAGACCGAAAATAAATGTCAATATGAAGACTAAACCCAACACCCAATCGATAAGTCGATAAGGCGAAAGGAAATCTGACTACTAAAATAGTCATACATCACATTAAATAACAACCCATCATCAAAGTGTTTACACCATTAAACATGACGTACGTACAAACGAATCAAGTCACTCAAGTCGGCTCGTAGGAAAAACATTGGATTACTATAACCCAATCACTTTCAAGGTAGCACATGATCCATTACCAGATAACATATTCACTTAAAGATCATTACGCGTGATAATCCAATCATAAGGAGGTCACACCATCAATATTGAGGAAAGCACATTAGTAATCCAAGGAGTAAACATATATGCGTCAATTTAGTCCAGAGCGTGAGCTACCTAACCACCTATTCATTTTCATAACAAGGCAAAGGGAAAATTAATATGAAGACGATCATGCTTCAACGTATATTTGTGGTGTCAGTAAATTTAGGACTTAAAATTTATCTATCCCTAGAATTTTTAAGGCTCAGCAAGACAACCAGTGAATATTATCATTCAAGCAAGCATATAAAATTAAGAACTCCAAAAATCATCAAGGAATAGTAATTAAGAGTATCTCATAGCACTAAGGATTATGAACATAAACCAATAAATTTAACGTTAAACAAAGAGCATAAGCATTAAAATCTCTACTCAAAATCAAGAACCTCTCCTTAACACTCGCATAAAGGTAACTAGATAAGGAGTATAAGAATTTTCTACTAAGATGGAACTGATGCAGGTGGTGCATCATCACTACGACATTCCCTGAACGAAAATTTAGTTGGTTCTCAAACTGCGTTAAAGATGTGAAGAGATATCTTGGGATGTGGTGACACAACCTTGCAAGGTATTTAATTTTATTGAAAAATGGATGGAATAGAGTAGAATTTAGTTCCTTGGTAAGGTTAAGTGGGGTGGACCAAATGTAGTTGTTATCGAAACATTGACAAAATTTAAATAGGGACTGGTCGTTGAGGGAAGATAAGCTAAATCAGAAACACCCAACCGATTAACGGTAATATGATTAAGATAGAAAAATAAGAATAAATCCTGATTAAGGATCCGAGTTATGTCCATTATAAATCATTGTCTAACATAGAAATAACTTTCCAAATTATAAATCAAGGCGATGTCTATCTATATTAAATCGTTCTCATTTAGGATAAATAGGGTAGTCTATCAAATATACGAATTGCAGTCATATATAAGGTCGTTGAAGTTAAATCTAAATTTACATCCTATCAATGCCAACAAAATAAATTTTCATACTAAACGCTCATTTAAAATTTAGTTGGTTCTCAAACTACGTTAAAGATGTGAAGAGATATCTTGGGATGCGATGACACAACCTTGCAAGGTATTTAATTTTATTGAAAAATGGATGGAATAGAGTAGAATTTAGTTCCTTGGTAAGGTTAAGCGGGGTTATCACTCATAAGGAAAATTGGACCGAATGTAGTTGTTATCGAAACATTGACAAAATTTAAATAGGGACAGGTTGTTCAGGGAAGATAAGCTGAATCAGAAACACCCAACCGATTAACGGTAATATGATTAAGATAGTGCAATAAGAATATAGTCTGATTAAGGATCCGAGTTATGTCCATTATAAATCGTTGTCTAACATAGAAATATCCTTCTAACTCATAAATCAAGGTGACATCTTTCTATATTAAATCGCCGTCATTTAGGATAAATAGGGTAGTCTATCAAATATACGAATCACAGTCATATATAGGGTCATCGAAGTTAAATCTAAATTTACATCCTATCAATGCCAACTAAATAAATTGTCGTACTAAACTCTCATTTACAATAATATCTCAGTCACAGTAATCGCTCCTCAACTATCAACAAAATCATTTCTACTTCGCTCAATATTAAATTCACTATAAACAATAAAATTTGTTGCATTTGGAGATCATATAATTTCCTTGTCTGCCACCTGTATAGAATCTCTATTTGAACAATATGAATTAGCTATACTCTAAGAAATACAATAGGCTGGCTAAAAATGGAATAATTAAATGTGTTTTCTAATAAACAATACAATTAAATCATTGACTTTACCAATCATTGTCCCGCATCCAAATACACACATTATTTCATTTCTATTGTTGTTTAACCCACATTTTCTATTAAATCCATTGTCAGAATCCATACTCAGCAATCAACACAATCATAGTCACGCTTAGGCTGTCCAAAGGATATTCACCGTCAATCCAGGCCGATGCGCATCCATTCAATTTCCAATCCATTAAATGACAGGTAGTTCTTGGATCAAACATAGGTATGAAGTAAACAAAAATAAAGGTGGGGTTGATCAATCAAGAGAAGAAATTTAAAAAAAAAAGGGCATAGATTATAAAAATAACGTGTTTTCAAGGGTAAATCATCATCGACAATTAAACAGTCGAATTGATTGATTTAAGAGAAGCATGGAATTTGTGGGAGATGGGCCAAGGGTCACATCTATTTCCTCAAGGGTAAGGATTCAATTTACTTCAAAAATCGAACTAGAATGTGATGGATGCCACAGAAAACCTAGAGAACAGGCATAAGCATGAGTTTAGAACAGAACTGTAATTGAAAAACTTAGACCCAAACTATAAACATGATTGCATCAATAACATTTCCAACAACACTGGCAAGTGGAGTGAGAGCATAAGAAAAAAAGAGAAATGCAGTTTATAGATAAAAATTACTCAACAAGTGAATAATGCCCAAAAATGACAGCGTCTAGGCTAGATTTCAAACAAAATAAGCAAGGCAAGGATTCGATACCCAAGTTAGAATCACATCCACAAACCATCAAGGACCATCACAAAAGTCATACGAGTAGAGATAAGTTTTTAAACACAAAGATTATTGAAATTGCATTGAGATGAGTTGAACACAGTTGTAAATAGAAATAAAACATGGTCCAGTGTGGCCATAGGCGGAGTAAATTTGTCATCCATGTTAAATAATCACATAGGGAAAATCACAGACCCAATGAATAAAACAAACCACACAGTAAATTGACCAGGAATGCATTAAAAACATAGAATTACGTCATTGTCGGGAAGGGTATTAAAATGCAGAGTTACTTCGCCAGGAATGTTTCGATGCAGGGATCAAAGATAGAGGATAATAAGAGGTTCAATGCAAGAAGGTAAAAAAAATCATAGAGGTAATGAATCACAACAAGGATAAATAAAATCACTCGACCATGAATGATCAACAGGGGTAGATGACTGGCCGAAACATCCTTCGCTCATCCTCCATGCATAGAAAATTAGGGAATTTGGATCCATAAGTCTATTAACACTGAAGTAATGATCGTATATCCGACTTCTGGTTGACTGCTCAGGCCTAGAATTATGAGATAGGGATGAAGGAAAATATAAACCGCAATCATAAAAAATCAATAAACCATAGGATGGTCAAGACATGCAGGTATCGAAGGCCATGGGAATCAATCAACATCGAGATAAAGGCTATGGGGGAAATTTCAGTCATCAACTAGAATGATAAGACAATCATTTTCTTTACCAAATTAAACATACATAACTAAAAGCATAAATCATACTAACAATCTACCATGCAGAAATAAAGGAAGCGTATTGTAGCCCAAGTTGCTAGCTATGAGTTGATGTCCCACATGATCTATGAAACGCCCGCTTGCCGACCGATGAGACTTCACTGGTACCTCCCAGTCAACTCTAGGGGTACTCTTATTCCCCCTTATCCCCCCGAGCTGCAACAGCGCCACACACACTAACCAGAGAATCATCTAGCTCCCATCTCGCCTTGAATGGTTGAGCTACCACTCCTCACCAAGTTGGGTATCCCAACTGCCACAAGCTAAGTCAGTCAAGTATAAATTTCTACAACGTAACGTTTTGCATAACATAAGATATCCATCATCCTCCTCCTCACTCCTTTATATAGATTTTATAAGTCAATTACTTTCCCAAAATCCCTTTAATTTATTGTTCAATAATTTAATTCATAATAATCCTTCCCGTACATGTGTCACCCATCCCCTTCATTGCAACAAAAATTATTTTCCTTAATTAATTAATTACCCCTATTTCCCTCACCCACCTAAAATCATTCCTAGAATCACTCCTACGTGTACCCATATTCCCTTACAAGTTTTAATGGCATTCCCCCTTACTAATTTACTAGTTGAGTTAATTTAGAAAGTTCTTAAATGCTAGATACCTTACTAAGTTAGACTTTCTACTTTTTCCTTGTGTTTCCCTTTTCTTTTTATGTTTCTCATTTTTTCCTAGTTTCCTAATTCTTTTAGATTTCATTCTTTCCCATTTTCNTTTAAACACATACCCACTTGTAGACCTTTTGCGATCTAGATCTCCAACCTAGTCTGCATCAACAAAGACATGTATGTCCACCACTCTGTCCAATCCTAGTCTTCCTTGGTAGCACAATCCATAACTGGTAGTGTGACGAAGATACTTGAATACCCTCTTTACTGTTGTCCAATTCTCCTTCCCTGGCTTTGATATATACCTGCTCAAAACTCCCACTGCATGTGCAATGTCCAGTCTAGTACAGATCATTGCATACATCAAACTCCCAACTGCACTGGCATACAAAACATGGGACATGTCCTCTTCTTCTTCCTGTGTCTTGGGACATTGATCTGTATATAACTTTACACCTATAGGAATAGGAACCTTGACTGGTTTACTTCCATGCATATTAAACCTCTGCAATATCGTCTCAACATATTTTCTCTAATTCAACCAGATTTTCTTGTTTTCAGGATCTCTTTTAATCTCCATTCCCAGAATGAAGTTAGCAACACCGAGATCCTTCATGTCAAATTTGGAGGATAGCTGTGATTTCACCTACTTGATAACATCCATGTTATTTCCTACCAACATGTCATCAACATACAACACTACATAAATGAAGTGATTACCAACCTACTTGAAATATACATAGTGATCAACCCTGCTTCTTACAAATCCCAATCCAAGGATGTATGTGTCAAACTTTTGGTACCACATCCTAGGTGATTGCTTCAGACCATATAATGACTTATTTAGCTTACAAACCAAATCTTTCTTTCCCTTCACTACAAATTCTTCTGGCTACTTCATGTAGATTTCTTCTTTTAGATCCCCATGTAGGAATGATGTCTTCACATCCATCTGTTCCACTTCAAGATCAAAAGAAACAACAATAGATAAAAGAAATCTAATAGATGTTAACCTGGAAATAGAAGAAAAAATCTCACCAAAGTCAATTCCCTCTACCTAGGAATAACCTTTTGCTACTAACTGAGCTTTGTATTTCTCCACTTTACCTTCTGAATTAAACTTCTTCTTAAACAAACATTTTCTACCAACATATTTTCTTCCAGCTGGCAACTCAAATATATCCCATGCCTCATTCTTATCCAAGTCATCCATTTCTTCAATCATGGCCTTCTTCCATAGTTTACTATCCTCTGAATTCAATGCTTCCCTGACAGTTCTGGGATCATCATCAGTAATAGATAAAGCAAAATTGGAACGGAAATCAGGTGGACTATRCCTTTCTAGTTTCCTTCTTTCTCTCACTGATCTCCTCAATACTGGGGTATGAGGTTCTTCTTCTTCTTCTTCTTCTTCTTCTTCCTCTTCTTCAGATGATTCAAATTTTGCAGCATCCAMCTCAAGCTCTATTTTCTCAGGTTCATCTTGTGTTGGTAGGAATTCCTGTTTGGACACATCTTTTATGTCTCTGAAAACAACATCTCGACTGTAAATAGTTTTCTTGGTTTCTGGGTTCCAAATCTTATAACCTTTCACACCATCTTTATAACCAATAAAGATACACTTTGCAACCTTTTTATCCATCTTACTTATATTTTCCTTTGGAGCATGTACATAAGCATCACAACCAAACACTCTAAGATGTTGAAGAGAGGGTTTCTTTCCAGACCATACCTCGTGTGGAGTTTTAACCTCCAACGCTGATGAAGGCAATTGATTGACTAGGTAACATGATGTACCCACTGCCTCTACCCAAAATTCTTGTCCTAACCCAGCACCGCTGAGCATGCTCCTTGTTTTTTCCATCAGTGTCATGTTCATCCTTTCTGCAACTCCATTATGTTGAGGAGAGTATGGAGTAGTCTTCTGCCTTGCTATACCACACTTCTTACATAATTATTCGAATTCATTTCTATAGAATTCTCCACCATTATCTGTTCTCAATACCTTTATTTTCTTCTCTATCTTATTTTGTACCAGAGACTTAAACTCTTTAAATTTATAATATACCTCAAGTTTTTTTTTCTAAGAAAATAAATCCATTTGTTCCTTGAAAAATCATCTATGAATGAAACATAATACACATATTTACCTAGGGATGGAATAGGAACAGGTCCAAACACATCACTGTGTATCAAATCTAAGATCCCCTTTTCTCTTGTAGCATCAGATGGGAATCTTACTTGATTATGTTTACCATATATGCAGTGTTCATAGAAATCAAAATCCAGAGTGCAATTAGACATACCTTCAACCATACCTTTACCATGTAGTGTTAGAAGGCCCTTTTCTCCAATATGTCCCAGTCTTTGATGCCACAACATGGTCTTCTTTCTAGGGACAATATTGGTCTTGTATTCTTTATTTATCTGTTCAGGGACAACAGAATTGTTAAACCCATTAGTATAAGTTCTTTCCAACAACTTTTACAAAGTTCCACACTGAACTCCCCTCATCAACACCATTTCTCCTCGTACCATCTTGCAAGTGTTCTTTCCAAATATAGTATCCACTCCTGCATCATCCATGTTGCTTACATATATTAGGCTCCTAGCTAGTTTTGGAATGTGTAGAACCCCAGGAAGTGTTCTAATCCTTCCATATTTTAGCAACAAATTAACCCTTCCACATCCCAAGATTTTTGTTGTCAAGTCATCTCCTAGGAATACATCACTGCCATCATATATTTCATATTCAGAGAACCACTCCCTGTGAGGAGTCATATGGTATGATGCACCTGATTTGATCAACCATACATCACAGTCTGCATGTGTACTTGTAGATTCCAGGTAAACATCACCTCCTTCTTCAGTGGAGGTTTTTGCCTCTGTGGAAGAGGTACTATCAGATCCCTTTGGTTTTTCAACCTTCTTAAACTTGCAATATTTCTTATAATGCCCTGTTTTTCCACACTTCCAACATTTCCTCAAAGATTTTCCTAGAGAATTAGATCTACCTGTAGATTTAGATCTCTACCCTGAAGGCTTACCAGGGTTCCCGTCTTGGGTACACCCTCTTACAAATAAAGCATCTATGTTGTGACCATCCATGATTTTTCACCTCATCTCTTAAGCTAACAAGGATGAAACTACATCCTCATACTTCAATGTAGATTGAGTGGTACTACCAATTGCTACAACTAGATTATCCCAAGAGTCTGGAAAAGAACGTAACAAAGTAATAGACTTATCTTCTTCTGCAATCATAATATTAACAGAGACAAGTTGAATTACTAGAGTATTAAAGGCATTTAGATGTTTTGTCATAGAATCTCCATATTCCATACTAAGATGATACAACGTCTTTCGAAGAAACAACTTGTTTACTAGGGACTTTGATTGATACAAATTCCCCAACTTATCCCATAGTTCCTTGGATGTAGATTTTGCCAAGACATTCAACAAAACTGAATCTGCCAGGTAGAGTCGAATAGTACTCCTTGCTCTTCTGTCTAACTTCTCCCAATCTTCCTTCGACACACTAGTAGCGGGTGTACTAGTAGTTTGTGTACTGGTAGTTTGTGTACCAGTAGCTTGTGTGCTAGTAGACAGTGTACTAGTAGGTTGTGCACCAGGATCCACAACGATCCATTGTTCTTTGTCTACAAGAAGGTCCTCCATATTCAGATTCCATACCTGAAAGTTTTTACCATTGAACTTCTCTATCTCGATTCTAGAAGAAATTTCCATTCCTCTTTTTGCAGTCAAATCACCACTGCAAAAGCTCCCACTAAACCCAGGTTTATCATAGACCCAAGATAAACTTGATCTATCAAGATGGAGCCAAACCATCAACAACAAAGGCGTCCCTCTAAATCCAAAAATGATCTCTGATACCAGATGTAAGTTTTAAACCTGTGAAGTAAAGCAATGCATATAGATTCTTAAGAAAAACATAATTTAATCAATGGCTCATTCACATAGTACACAAAGATTTATACCGGAAACCCTCAATCGGGAAAACCTTTCTTATATTCATTATTTCGAACTTCACCATTCACTATACAATATATATATACAGTTTTTTTAGGTATTCCATAGATACCAAAACCCTAATCCCTTAATCCAAGATTAATTTACAAAACCGCTAAAAATAGAAAAATCTGATAAAAATAACAAAAATCGCCCAAAAAGAAATTTGGGGCACTGCCCCGAACACTGCGTGTAACTAGGGGGGGGCATACCTACCCCCCCCTGGGACCCCCCTAGGAAAGTGCCCGATGCACATGGAACAAATAGGTCACTCGCATGAGGGATCATCGAACACAGTTCTCCTATCTAACGAGCCCACACACACACTTGCAAAGAATATAACACACACCCAACAATTATTATTTATTATATATATTATTTTGTTCTTTTAAATAAATAAATAATTTTTTTATCACAAGTATCATTTAGGCCTAGAATTTATTTTCCTAGGTTGGGCGACATTTTATTAGGGGAAATGTTTTAAATATTTCTTAACATTTTATTCTTCCTAAGACCATCTAGGTTTATCCATTTATTAAATAACAACGCGAAGTTCCCTTCAGGACGCACTAGGTGCTCCAAGGGTGCCACTCACCTCTTTCTATTTCTCTTGTGTGACATGCCCTTCAAGACGCACTACGTTCTCCAAGGGTACCAATCGCCCATTTCCATTTTTCTGGCACGATGTTCCCTTCAGGATGCACTACGTGCTCCAAGGGTGCCACTTGTCGCTTGATTGACTTGGTAGACATCTAAAACCCCTGGAGTCAATACTTCGCTGGGTGATCTTGTGGGAGACTAAGGGCCTCTAAGAAATAATGTCCCTGCCTTATTGCACACCCCTTAGAATCATCGTGAGCAACTGTCACATTCAACCCTCACGAAATTGTGGGCCTTCTCGAACTAGGTAATCGTTAACCTACAGTTCAAGCCATGAAGGGAGTACTAGTAGGTCGTGGTCCTTCTACTCCACATGTGAGTCTGGTCGACAAGCTATCGTCAACCTACATCATCAACGAATCATGTCAGAAATATATCCATAATCATATCATCTAATCAGATGCACAAATATCATATATACAACAATCAAACCCCAATAGTCCACTCCCCGACTCGATCCAGAGTCCAAGGGGTTCCATCAATGCCTTTGCATCCTCGAGGTCCAAAATCTTGCACACTCAGTAAAACGGAGTCAATATCACCTGTCTATGTCAATGCAGCAAAACAACATGTCATCGAACCATTATGCCTCATAATCATAATCAAATGTTTAATAGTGTAATATTCCAGATCACTTGCGAGCAAGTGTCCTCAAAGAATAAGTTCGCTCAGTGCATGCATGAGAGGGATGTTACATACACCCCCTCTTGTCTAAACTTCGTTCCGAAGTTTCACAGTATATAAGTGACGAAATAAATGTATCACTATGTCATAAGTCTATCTATCAACAAAAAGGAAATTGTTCACACATATAATATGCATCCTCCTAGGTCGTCGAGTGAAGACTATAGTTGTCCCATTGGACCTTGACCTGATCTATCGTTTGACGTTGTAGTTTTCAAATTGGATGATCCAGGTTATGGATCGGCTCAGCCATGAGCACCCCCTCATTTGATACCTGCAAGGAACTCATGTCAATAACATGTGTATGATCACTAATATAATGTTTGAAAATAGATATGTGAAAAACATCGTGCATACGCCTCAAGGAATCAGGCAAGGCTAGTCGATAGGCCACGGGCCCCTTCCTTTCCACAATATCGAAAGGTCCCTCAAACCTAGGAGAGAGTTTATCTCCCCTTCCAAACTTGATCGAACTCTTATGTGGTTTTACCTGCAAGAAGACTCGATTGCCAACCTTGTAACTATGGTCGAAACGGTGCGCATCAGAATAACTCTTCTACTGATCCTTGACTTATTTAATGCTTTGTCTTATTGTTTTCATTTTATCTTCCATTTCGTGGATCACTTCTGGTCCCACCAGGACCCTATCCTCAAGCTGATCCTAGCTCAAAGGCATCTAACACAGTAACCTATAAAGAAACTCGAAAGGAACCATCTTAATGGTGCTTTGGTAACTGTTGTTATAAGCGAATTACACCATTGGCAAGAATTCTTCCCAATGCCTTTGTTGGTCCATCACGTACATTCACAACATGTCCTCCAAGTTCTGGTTCATTCGTTTGGTCTGCCCATTAGTCTCTAGGTAAGACACAGTACTGAAGTTAAGTTGGGTTCCCAAGGCCTTTTGGAAACTAGTACAAAATCATCCAGTAAACATCAATCCCCAATTGGATATAATCCTCTTAGGCACGCCATGAAGGTGTAATGATCCCAAGCCATTATGCAAGGATCATTACGGTTTTGGTGTCTTTTTAAAACTTTTTCTGAGTGAGGTATTTCGTCAAATAGTTTGTTGATCTATTGTTTACTTGTGTTTATGTGTGTGTATGCAGCAAATAACAGAAAGAGATAACCATGGNACATACCTCAACCATATGCAATAAGATAGACAAGCCAAAACATCTCAAATCTTCTTTATTCATAAAATAGAGAAACCTGCTACAATGAAGATACCGATCTGGAATTCTCAATAGATGGCCAAGAGATAGACAATAGATAAGAGCTGCTAAAAAATGCTCCCACTAATACAAAATATGCCTCCAAAGGCTAAATAAGAAATGAAGATCAATACAAGCAGATCCAAATGCCAAACTTTCCAGCTGAAGAATGCCATGCTCCAATAGAAGGCTGAAAACCTCAATAACTTGGCCCTGCTACCAAAAGTGTCCAATCACCCTAAGAAATATGCCAACTGATAGATCGGGTGATGGTAAGAACAACCTAGGTGCCCGAATCTCCAAGATCCCTCTCAATCT
>JZKD02S1975365.1:416247-426652 GCA_000966675.3 Picea glauca | reverse complement strand
GGGCCCATTGTCACAAGTGGCACAAGTCTATTGGTTCTCAAGTCTCGTCCCTCACATGGTGTCTGACAGCCGCCACTCATGGAAGTCATCCTCCACTAAGTCCACTTGTCCCACTTGCTTCCGAGTTTGAGTCCCATCCCATAACTGATGTCAACCATGCTGTCAGACCTTTACCCTTTCACTCATGAACGACCCCTTTTGGCGACTTTTACCTCCAATCACCAGCCTCCACATCACCCTTCCATATACTTTGGCCACCGTCATCTGCCAACTCATCCCAAGTGGCCCGTTGTCAATTAATAACTGGGCAATATACCCGTTGTCATGCTGACCATTTTCCTGCGTCCAACCGACCCATTTTTTTGAATAAAACTACCGTTCTCCCTGTTCATTCGTTATTTGTCCATCGCGCCAGAAATCTCTTATTCCTCCATTCCTTTCGTATCACCTTCACCCGTAGTTTTTCAACCCCACTAACGTATTGTTTATTGCAGGTACAGTTGCTAAAATGGTGTCAAAGACAAGACAAGCGGATGAAGAAGAAAATCCTTTTCTTCCCCCTCCGATTGACCTGGATAAAGTCCCCTTGGTCGATAAAGACCGATTGATAGCAGACACTATTTGTGGTTTGGACTTCTCTGATCTGTAGTCATGGCTCCGGGAAGCCTTCCTGGACCAAAGGGACAAAATTGGACTCTGGGAGTCCAATTTGCCCCTGTATCTCTTCCCCCAAATTCATCATTTCCCCTAGTTTTCCCTCAAATGCCAAGCCCATTACGTCCCCGACCAGAAAGCCATCATTTCTTCATATGGAGACATCCTTTTCTTCATGACCCCGGAAGATATTAACCAGACGATGCAAATCACCCGTGCTGAATCTGCGTCCCCGTTCAGCTTAGAAATCCTCACTGAGCTTTACCAGAAAGTGAATTTCCCCCAGAGATCTCAGATATTCGAGATTTTTCTCCCCACTTCCGCTCCACTCCCATCCACCAATCCCTCGTACCCTTATTCCATGTTTTCCACCAAAGGAAATCAAATTATTTCTTCCCTGTGCGCCCTTCTTGGTTACTATTGTGATCAATGGGTAGACGAGCCCATCCTGGGTTTTCTGTCCATTTTCTCAAATGACGAACAACCGACCATGCAATTTGACTACAGCACCTTCTTGGCCAATAATATCCATGAGCAGTTTGTGAATTTCACCACAGAGGGCATGTTCAAGTATTCATCCATTCTGGCTTACATGTTCGTATATTTTCAAGTCGACAGGTTCAATTTCTCCATGCAGAAGATGGACGCCGATGGGAGGCCCTAGCCTGTCACAGTGTGGACTTCTCTTCTGAATCATAACTCTGTTGAATATAGTTTCAAAGATTTCATTGAACAGTTTTATCACCTTGTGGTAAGTATGTTGAGTGGCATGCCTAAGCCATGAATAAATGATGAAGTCTGGAGAATTCTGCATCTCTCGAATAATGCAAAGACAGGAGACTGGTACTTGAATCAGAATCACACAGAAATAAAAGTTTACAGGTGCGAACTGGCACCTTAAAGACTCCCTCAATATTTGTCGGTAAGGATTTTTTCATTGGAATACATTAGGCAAATAATGAATTCAGACGACATTCATTTCGTCTCCTTGAAGAAAAAACAACAACTAAGAATCAAGGGGAAGATCGGTTCTTTCATCTGCAATAGTAGAAGCACCGGGGAGGAAGCAGACTGAATGTTAAAGGAGATGAAATTCTTGACAAGTTTCACCTGGCACTATGATCCCTGCGGGATCATTTCTGAAATGAGAGTAAAAAATAAAAATGTCCCTTATGCCCACGAGTCCAGGCCGGAGATCGAGAAATTTGCTAATCAGAAGGAATGGGAGCCCAACACTTTGATGGATGTGGAACCACCTGTTGAGGTGGAAAAGTAGGTGCCCTCGACAAGTGTTCCACCCACTGCCACGCCTCAGAATCCCAAGGAAAAGAGGCCCCAACAGGAATCATCTTCTCCTGTAACTGAGGTGTCGTCAGAGGAGTTTAAGATGAATGCCAAAAGGCCAAAAATAGTTTCAACGACAGGCATGATAGTAGAACAAGAGGTCACAGCCACCACGGTGGCCACCACAGGGGTCAAGCTAGCCAGTCTACCTTTCGGCTCGAGTCAGCACAAGGAAATAACAACAGCATTGAAATCCACCAATTCTCCCTCAGATACTCAACCGAGTAAGACTGGGCCCAGGTTGGGCATTTTTGAAAAGTATGATTTGATCAAGAAGAAAAACCAGACTCTTACTACCAGCACTTATGCCCAGTTTCAGAAGCAGTCGTCCACAGCACAACATAGGCTTCTTTCAACATTTGACACAGAAAAAGGTAGGATTCATATGGCTTACCTCCAAGCACAAGTGTCGGATCCCAAGGTCATATCAGATTATAAAAAGGCCACATTTGAGTTTCAAGCGAAAGACGAGGACCCATCAGATCAGATGGATCTACACAAGAAAACTGGGGAGATGGTTTTCCACACTTTAGCCCACGCTACAACATCTGCATCAAAATTTCAGGTAGCTTTGAGCAATGCCCATACCCAACTGAAGCTGGAGAAAATATCATGTTTCGCAAAAGACAACAAAATCAAGATGTTGGAGGAGCTGGCCCTCAAGATCGGTTACGACCCTGTGAATGTCAAGGCTGCCGAAGAGATGATTAAAAAGAAAAACGCTAACATCGCATCCTTAAGAAAACAACTAAAGCTCCCTCCAACTGAGGACCCCCAGATAAAGGAGATAGCCGAAAAGGAAGGGGAAAAGGATGAGATGTTAAAATTACTCATGGAGCAGAATGCTTAGTTAAAGGATATGGAGGCAGAGATGGAAAGACTGCTAAAGGAGAGAGAGCAGGCAAAGACAATTGAAGGAATCCCATTAAGTGCTATCCCGATTGCAGGATTGAGCACAGTGACAGTGACAACCATTCCATATACTGCATCAGTGACACTATTGGAGGGAACAACAGACTTGGCCAAGTCTATGGAGAGAATGAAACTGCAAGAGTCATAAATCAACAGGCTTAAGAAAGAGGTGGAGAATCTCCAAGAGCTAAAGGCTTCTTTCCAGAGAAGTCTATCCAAAGAGAAACATGTGAATGAGCAAATCAAGAAGGAGTTACAGCAGCTCCAGAAACAGACAATGGCAGGAAAGACTTTGGCAGAGGTAAAAGAGAATGTGTGGACATATATTTCCAAGTCCATGAATGAAATCTAGCCAATGGTTCAAACCATGTTTGAACAAAATGAGTTGCTCGAGAGGAGTAAGAAAGCTGTTGAGAAGATCAGAATGGAGTTGGGACACATGCTAGCCCAAGCGAACAAAATCATAAGGTTCCTGAATTCAAAGACCAGGGAAGAACTAGAAGAATTAAAGATTGAGGACAAGACAAAAACCATACTTGAAGTCAAAAGGGTCCTAACCAAAAGGGGTCTCATACTTCATCTTGAGGAGAAGATTCAAGTCATGGATCAAGGAGTGCAGAAGTTATTCAATAGGATAGATGCTCTCTAAAGGAAGGGACCACCTGGCCTGAAGGTCATTAATGACAAATTAATGACACTCCCTGATTATAAGAAAAGGTTGACTGAAGTGTCCAAGGACGATTCCAAGTTTGCAGGGATACAGGGAAGCATCACAGGAAAAACATTCATGGATGCCTTGCAGTTGGATATTAGTATCCAACATGAAATTAAACACATATTCACAATCAAGCCTACATTTTCTAAATATACAGACATGGATGAAGTGTATCGGAGATTTCTTAAAGTCATAGTGCCAGGTCATATCAGATGGGAAGAGCTATGTGACCTACTAGATTAGTAGAGGAGCTGTCACAGTCCAGTCACCTGTCCAGTCAGAAGAGATTGCGAAGGCACCTCGCCATCGGCCTACCCCAGAAATTTCCGCATGCAGTTGTAATGAGTCATCAAACAGTTTTTGATTAGTTAAAGTAGTTAGGCTAAAAATAGAATGAGCACGTCCTAATCAGTTATGACAGGAACGTTTGTAATTTGAATTATAAATAATTCATCTTTCGAATTATTGTGGGTTGTTAATTGGCACACCCTATTGCTATCAAATTGTACTATTGTTGAAGAGATCTACCATTAATAAAGAAGAGGCACTTTACAGGATTCTTGCGCATGTTCACTGGTGATGTGATTTTCTCAGTTAAATGTTTTTCTTTCTCTGTATTCATTTTGTTTTCTGAATCTAATCTTTATGAATAACGTTATGTTGTAGGATTGATCTTTGATACCCTGTTTCTGAGTCTAAAGATTTAAATGTTTGTCTTCTAATACCTTCAATTAAGAAATTCTTAACTGCTTGTTAATTGAATTTATTTTCCTTATCTTTTCTTCTGTCCGTCATTTTAATTACTAAAGATCCAGTGAGTGTGTTATCTCACCCTGTGAAGATTTTCTTTGGCGTTTCTGGTTGTATCTCAGATTTGATTGAATACAGACCCCATAGCCCAATGGATGTGTAGTTTGTATCAACCAACTTTAAAACTCATTTACAACAAAAACAACATTTTCTTTACCTAGCCTAATATCTGAAACTAAAAACAAAGCTAAATCCTATAGAGAGATCCCTCTCTGTAGCTGGAAGGGCTAGATCCCAGCTTTAAAAGCGGTTGGTTAAGGTTACCTTTGCATATTTCTTCTTTTCAACCTCTAGGAAATTTACAGAGTGCTAACACAAGGAAGAGATTAACCTCAAGAAAAATCCCTTGTTCCATCCTACAATCATGCATCTCTATCCCTCATCATTGACCAAGCTCAACCATTTCATATTACAGTTGAGTATCGCCTCATGTGATTCCAACCAGTCCATAGCATTCACGATGTCATAAGATCCTTGGATCATGACGTATAGGTTGGCCCTGGTGACAAACTCTCCCAGATTAAGGGTATATCCGGTAACCTTTCCTCCAACCTTCTGCTTGGCTCCTGAAGCCATATCTATGAACCTAAACTCATCATGTTCAATTTTCCTTTACCTTAATCCTTTTTAGAACTACACTAGATATTAAACTCTCGGTAGCACTGTGATCTATCAAATCTAAGGGTCTGGTCAGAGACAGTACCTGACATCTCGAGCAAAGTCGACTAGTGTTTTTCCTGGTGGTTATTCACCACTACAAGAATCCCATGGGCCCTTCCAAAATCTCCCACGGTAGTGGGTATGGCTAATCTAGATGCTAGTCCTCTTTCAGAACCATTCCTTGAACAATTCCCATGACACATCTTTGATGGTCAGTTCAACTGTGGCAGGAGCATCTTCCACCAAAGAAGATCGCTCCCATTCAATTGAACTACTGCCATGATGACCTTCAATTTGGATGTATAGTCATGAAGTGCAAGGCACATCGCCATATTCTCCAACCATGCCTCGACTGCTGTGTCATTTGGGGCACCAAAGAACTTGGGAAATTTGACCTTCTCAAGTTCACAGTGAACACCAACAACACTGGCTAGGTGCGCTGTGGACCGTCATGGGTACAGGTGCCCTGGAATCAACTAAGTACAAAAGGTGAATAAAGGCCTCTAACATTCCCTGGAGGGCCCCATCAAACCATCATCATCTCTTACAACATTTGAATCAAGCCCAAGGAATTTGTCTCCCCTTGGGGTTAGAATCCGAGTGTACAGAAACTTCTGGAGGCATCACACCTCCTTCCACGACACCATGTTGCGAACCTTAGTGGCTTCCTCTAAATGTGATCACCACATGGGCACATTCAGGATTTTAATTAATGCAAGGGTTAATACTTATGGGTTTTTTGCAGTGGAAAGATTGGCAATCCATAGTCGTAGGGTTAAACCCGCTCTGACAGAATATGTAACGACCCTCAACATTACGATTACACACGGCACAACAAATTTTTTAATTTTTTTATTTTTTTGGGGGTGGCAGGACAACAATAATGAAAAAATTTAAACAACATATCTTATCGATGAACACCATGCATGCAGATCAGTCGACAAAAAAAAACAACTCGACACACTAGCACGTCGAATAACTAGGAGAAACAAGCGAAAATCAAGACAAATAGAAATGACTACCCATATGACACCAACACGACAACACCTACAAGTTAAAGGACCACATCCACAACCTGACACAATAGATTGATGATTAGTATAAAAAAACCTCTACCGAGAACAAAAAAAAACAAATTGAGGCACTATCAACCAAGTACCAACATCAATTACCACGAACAAACACCCACAACGGGGAGCACAAGACTCTGGTCAGGCTATCAGTATCATTTATCCATGAAGGCACACAATGATCCCCTCATTAGGAATCATTTCGTCACAAGTATTTGACGATACAATAAACAAAGCGCAACATATAATATCCAGACAATAACCTAGGGATAAATCCAATGTGCTAGGAGAACGGAAATAAATGTCAAACACAAAGACTAAACCCAACACCTAATTGACAAGTCGAAAAGGCACATGGAAATATGACTAGTACAATAGTCATACATCACATTAAATAACAACCCATCATCAAAGTGTTTACACCATTAAACGTGACGTACATAGAAATGAATCAAGTCGCTCAACTCGGTTCGTCGGGACAAACATTGGATTACTATAACCCAATCACTTTCAAGGTAGCGCATGATCCATTGCCAGATAAAATATTCACTTAAAGATCATTGCACATGATAATCGAATCATAAGGAGCTCACACCATCAATATTGAGGCAAGTGCATTAGTAATCCAAGGTGTAAACATCTATGCATCAATTTAGTCCAGAGTGCTAGCTACCTAACCACCTATTCATTTTCATAACAAGGCGAAGGGAAAATTAATATGAAGACAATCAGGCTTCAACGTATCTTGGTGGGGTGAGTACATTTAGGACTTAAAATTTATCTATCCCTAGAATTATTAAGGCTTAGCGAGACAACCAGTGAACATTATCATTCAAGGGAGCATATAAAATGACGAAATCCAAAAATCATCAAGGAATAGTAATTAAGAAGAGCTCATAGCACTAAGGATTCTGAACATAAACCAATAAATTTATCGTTAAACAAAGAGCATAAGAATTAAAATATCTACTCAAAATCAAGAACCTCTCCTTAACACTCACCTAAAGGTAACCAGATAAGGATTATAAGAGTTGTCTAATAAGATGGAATTGATGCAGGTGGCACATCCCCACTACAACAATCCCTGAACGACAATTTAGCTGGTTCTCAGACTACATTAAAGATGTGAAGAGATATCTTGGGATGCGGCGACACCACCTTGCAAGGTATTTAATTTTATTGAAAAACGGATGGAATAGTGTAGAATTTTGTTCCTTGGTAAGGTTAAGTGGGGTTATCATTCATAAGGAAAATTGGACCGAATGTAGTTGTTATCGAAACATTGACATAATTTAAATAGGGAAAGGTTGTTGAGGGAAGATAAGGTGAATCAAAAACACCCAACCAATTAACGGTAATATGATTAAGATAGTGCAATAATAATAGAGTCTGATTAGGGATCCAAGTTCTGTCCATTATAAATCGTTGTCTAACACAAAAATAATTGTCCAACTTATAAATCAAGGCGTTGTCTATCTATATTAAATCGTTGTCATTTAGGATAAAAAGGGCAGTCTATCAAATATACGAATCATAGTCATATATAAGGTCCCCAAAGTTAAATCGAAATTTACATCCTATCAATGACAACTAAATAAATTGTCATACTAAACTCTCATTTACAATAATCTCTCAGTCACATTAATCGCTCCTCAGCTATCAACAAAATCATTTGTATTTCTCTCAATATTAAATTCACTGTAAACAATAAAATTTCTTGTATTTGGAGAGCATATAATTTCGTTGTCTGCCACCTGTATAGAATCGCTTTCTGAACAATATGAATTCTCTATCCTCTAAGTAATACAATAGGTTGGCTAAAAATTGAACAATTAAATGTGTTGTCTAATAAACAATATAATTAAATCACTGACTTTACCAATCACTGTCCCACATCTAAATACACACATTATTGCATTTCTATTGCTATTTAACCCACATTTACTATTAAATCCATTGTCAGAATCCATAGTCAGCAATCAACACAATCGCAATCACGCTTAGGCTATCCAAATAATATTCGTTGTCAATCTAGGCCAATGCCCATCCATTCAATTACCAATCCATTAAACCACAGGTAGTTCTTGGATCAAATGCAGGTATGAAGTAAATGCATACAAAGGCGGGGATGATCAATCAAGAGCAAAATTAAAAAAAAAAAAAAAAGGGAAGGGATTATAAAAATAATGTGTTGTCAAGGGTAAATCATCGTCAATAATTACACAGTTGAACTGATCAATTTAAAAGAAACATGAAATTTGTGGGAGATGGGCCTAGGGCCACATTTATTTCGCCGAAGGTAAGGATTCAATTTACTTATAAAATCGAACCAGAATGTGATGGATGCCATGGGAAACCTAGAGAACAAGAATAAGTATGAGTTTAGAACAGAACTGTAATTGCAAAACTCAGAACCAAACTATAAACATGATTGCATCAACAACATTGCTAGCGAGACTGACAAGTGGAGTGAGAGCATAGGAAAAGAAGAGAAACACAGTTTACAAATATCAATTACTCAACAAGTGAATAATGCCCAAAAGTGACAGAGTCTAGGCTAGATTTTTAACAAAATAAGCAAGGTAAGGATTCGATACCCAGGTCAAAATTGCATCCAAAAACCATCAAGGGCCATCAAAAAATTCATACGAGCGGAGGTAAGTTGTTAAACAAAAAGATTATTGAAATCACACTGAGATGAGTTGAACGCAGTTGTAAAAAGAAATAAAACACAGTCTAGTGTGACCATAGGCAAAGTAACTTTGTCATCCAAGGTAAATAATCGCAGAGGGGAAATCACATACACAATGCATAAAAAAAACCACAAAGTAAATTCGCCAGGAGTGCATTAAAAACATAAACTTAAGTCATTTCCAAGAAGGGTATTAAAACATAGAGTTACTTCTCGAGGAATTATTTGACACAAGGATCAAACATAAAGGATAATAACCGGTTCACCACAGGAAGGGAAAAACAATCACAAAGGTAATCAATCGCAACAAGGCGCAAGACAATCACTCGAACATAAATTATCAACAAGGGTAGATGACTGGCCGGAACATCCTTCGGTCATCCTCCATGCACAAAAAAGTAGGGAATTTGTATCCATAGGTCTATTAACACCAAAGGGATGACCGTAGATATGGCTCCTGGTCGACTGCTCAGGCATGGACTGATGAGCTAGGGATGAAGGAAAAAATAAACTGCAATAATCACAAATCAATAAACCATAGGAGGATCAAGACATGGAGGTATCAAAGGCAATGGGAATCAATCAACATCGAGCTGAAGGCTATGGTGGAAATTTCAGTCATCAACTAGAATGCTAAGACAATCATTTTCTTTACCCACTTAAACATACATAACTAAAAGCATAAATCATACTAACAATCTACCATGTATAAATAAAGGAAGCGTACCATAGCCCAATTCACCCACTCTGAGTTGATGTACTACGCACTCTGTGCAACTCCTGCTTGTTGACCGATGAGACTTCATCGGTACCTCCCAACCAATGCTATAGGTACTCTTGTTCCCCCTTATCCCCACGAGCTGCAAAGGGGCCATGCACACTAGCCAGAGAATCAACTAGCTCCCAGCTTGCCTCGCAAGTCCGAGCTACCACTCCTCACCGAGATGGGTATCCCAACTCCCACAAGCTAAGTCAGTCAAGTATAAATTTCTGCAGCATAACATTACACATAACAGAAGAGATCCATCATCCTCCTCCTCCCTCCTTTATATATATATATTCTAAGTCAATTACTTTCCCAAAATCCCTTTAATTTTTTGTTCAATAATTTAATTCATAATAATCCTTCCCGTACATGTGTCACCCATCCCCTTCATTGCACCAAAAATTAATTTCCTTAATTAATTAATTACCCCTATTTCCCTCACCCACCTAAAATCATTCCTAGAATCGCTCCTAGGTGTCCCCATATTCCCTTACAGGTTTTAATGACTTTCCCCCTTACTAATTTACTAGTTGAGTTAATTTAAAAATTTCTTAAATGCTAGATACCTTACTAAGTTAGACTTTCTACTTTTTCCTTGTGTTTCCCTTTTCTTTTTATGTTTCCCTCTTTTTTCTAGTTTCCTAATTCTTTTAGATTTCCCTCTTTCCCTTTTCATTTAAAACTTAAATTGGCAAGTGTAGAAAATTAACTTCTTCTTTGTTTTCCCTTTTTCCTTTTTAGTTAATAAATTTTAATTAACATATGAGATAAAACCATTATTT
>JZKD02S1975365.1:378542-401398 GCA_000966675.3 Picea glauca | reverse complement strand
ATGCATTATTAAGAATTCTATACAACATGTATTCATCCGGAATTGTAGTTGAACATTGGTTGATTCGTTGTTATCGTTTAGTCAATGGCATAACCTTTTTGATCTGTGAAACCAAGATTTTTCTCAATATCATGGCAGGAACTACGTTCTGTTATTCACTGTTGTCGTTTAGTCGATGGCATACCGTAACCTTTTTGATACGTGAAATCATGATTATTCTAAAGATCGTCGCACGGAGAAACAAACATATTTGATAACGTGTTCGGATGACTTCGAAATTGTTTAAAGTTGACAGTAGTCACTTTTTGGTCGGAGCCAAGGATTTAATATTTGAGCTGAGGTCCCGCTCTATTGTTGGGAAAGCGAGGTAAGACCAAAAAGATGCTACTTTCTACTTACATAAAGCTTCAGGTACTTGTTAAATGTAATTTTTTGTCTTCTCTGTCAACTGGTTCTGCACATCGCTCGCTCTGCAATGTCAGGCCTCCTGTTCTTTTAGCCCCACATGTATTCATCTTTTTTAATTCGAGTACTGTGCATAGCATGAGAGCCCACGTTATGCATGCATTGGTTTCACGTAATTAACATCATAAAATTGAAAAGCTTGGTTGAAGTTGGGGCAAAAATCAAAATACTGTCAGTGGTCTTTATATTTTATTTATTTGAAGTCAAATTGGGCTTTCGAGCACGCAAATGAAACAAAGCTGCGAAAAGTTTAATCGTCCAGTCGTTCCTCTTTTAACTTTTAAAAATCTGATATGAATACTATCAATTCGGTTCTCTCACCCCAGCTTGACAGATGACACAGGCGTTAATTCTTTCATTCACTGTAAGAACGATTAATGACGTCATGATTATTGTGTCACTTTGGCATCCCAAGCGTTGTTGCTTTGCAGACTAGATTATCGTGAGTGTACTAAATTTTCTATGTTTTTCTGGTAACTCCAATAAAAATATTAAACATTCCTCAGCATAGCCCACATAACCTCTGATAGACTGAACCAGTAACATCCAAATTCAAATGCTTCCTAAAATCCAGATTCAACCAGAAGTGCAAGCACACAGAGAGGCAAATGTGTAGGATGATTTGCAAAATTCAATGGAGTAAATATCTTGCTCAAGTTCTATTATATTATTGAAAAATATTTCATAAAAAAATATGTTTTGCTCTGTTTGTAGAGAATAATACTATATCATTGAGAAAATCTCACATCAAAAGAAGAATATTTTGTAATGAATATTATTGATAACATCTAATATATACCATAAAAAATATTTATTGATAACATCTAATATATACCATAAAAAATATTTTACCAGGTTTTGTAGAAAATGCTACTATATCATTGAGAAAATCTAAATATTTTGTAAAGAATAGTATTATAAGTTGTTGAAAACATGTAATATATATTATAAAAATTATTTTGCTAGTTTTGTAGAGAATGTTACTATATGGTTGAGAAAGAAAATCTAAATATTTTGTAAAGAATAATATTATAAGTTGTTGAAAACATGTAATATATATCATAAAAATTATTTTGCTAGGTTTGTAGAGAATGTTATTATATGGTTGAGAAAGAAAATCTAAATATTTTGTAAAGAATAGTATTATAAGTTGTTGAAAACATGTAATATATATCATAAAAATTATTTTGCTAAGTTTATAGAGAATGTTACTACATGGTTGAGAAAGAAAATCTAAATATTTTGTAAAGAATAGTATTATAAATTGTTGAAAACATGTAATATATATCATAAAAATTATTTTGCTATGTTTGAAGAGAATGCTACTATATGGTTGAGAAAACCTAATAGCAAAAGAACAATACTATATGGTTGAGAAAACCTAATAGCAAAAGAACAATACTATATGGTTGAGAAAACCTAATAACAAAAGAACAATATTGTAGAGAATCTTACTCTATGGTTGAGAAAACCTAATATTGCAGAGAATCTTACTCTATGGTTGAGAAAACTTAATAGAAAGAGAAGAATATTTTGTTAAGGATACCATTGTAAGTTATTCATAACATCTAATCAAAAGTTTGTAAAGAATAGTACTCAAAACATCTAATATCAAAGGTTTGACAACATGTTTTTGGAAGAATGGTTCAATCAATTAAGATAATTTTTAAAGTTTATTTTTTCCAATAAAAAATTTAATAATAATAATGACTCGGAAATAACTTATTAATTAATACATATACCACAAGTTTTAATAGTTTAAAAGGTTAATTTGAGGTGATATGCTTATATACATGACAATAATATCAATAGAAGATGTAAATATATAACAATAGTATAATATAAATATAAAATAACAAAATAATATTGAAAATACTAGGGCTCATTTAATTAACCTATGACATAGCATATACCTTTATGGGATATTAAAGAATTGATTTCACTAAATATTAAAGTCCATTTGTAAACCCCTCCCAACACATATTTTAAATTTTAAAAATCCTTAGAGGTATCTACTTTTTTTTTTTGAGATTTTCAATGCCTCTTTATATTTTTACCACTATTTTTATGACATGACACAACTCTTATGATATGTAAACAATGATTATGAAAACTAATGGAGTAAATTTTTTCTTCCTTATTTTAATTAAGTCAAAAAATTGATTGGAGTTTCTCTCCATCACCCAATGAGGTAAAAAAACATTCAAGTTATTGAAATTATTCTGTTTGAATATTCATTGATACTAAGAGGGGGGGTTAATTGGTATTGATCACTTTTCACCATTTTTAACCTTAATATTCACCAATACTAAGAGGGGTAAATCAATATTGAGCACTTTTCACCATTTTTATCCTTAACCACATCGCGCACAAATTAACCATTAACTATATCATTCATCATCACAAAAAACCATACACAAAACACAATAATTTTTACGTGGAAACCGAAATGGGAGAAAACCATTTTTTTTTATTTTTTATATAATGTTAAGATTATATTCATTGGAAGGACTAACTTCCAATATTCTTGAGCACCAATTAAAAAGAGGAACGAACTCCCTGATTTACGGGCATTGAAGGAAGATCCAACTCCCTAATTTACCATCTTCGACTTGAAGGAGGCACCAAACCCTTGGCTTTACCAACTCCAACTGGAAGGAAGCACATACTCCCTAAAACATAGCCACCAACATGTTTAAAGAAGACACCAATCTTTTCAATTAAGCAAAAACTCAATAAGGTATCACCAATCCAAGATCTTCATACACAACGTACTTTTGATTTCACCTGAATGCTTCATTCCGTAGAAAATACTTCAAACCATATCAAGTCTCATAGATTCATTCCCAGAATGTAATCACTAATGACAACATCCATTGATGATAACATTCATTCATGACAACATCGAGTCACGACAACATCACAACTTCATAACAGAGCATATGGAAGCATCACAAACTCACAACAACATCACAAGAACATTACAACTTCATAACATATCATAAAACAACATCAAAACTTCATAAAAGAGAATATGGAAGCATCACAACCTCATGACAACATCACAACTTCATAGTAGAGCATATGGCAACATCACAACCTCATAGCAACATAACAACCTTATAGCATACCTTTAAGAGAATCCCTTAGACTTATCTTGCACACTATAAAGACACCCCAACACCTTGATCGCACCTCATACTTGATCTCTTTGTTGATTAGACTAAAAATTTGAAATTCTATCATGTATTAATTCAGTCACCAAAAATTAGTTCAACCAACCTCAATTTTATGGCTAGGTTCTTGGACAAAAAAAATCATAGTTTCTCATTCCTAGGGAGTTAGCAAGACTTCCATTTATCATTGGAAATGTCTTAGAATAATATTACCAACCATTTAAATTGTGATTCCATTTGAGTTATTTATGCAGGGTAGAAATTCCCTCAAATATAGGGTATCCAAATTGACCACAAATAATACTTTCAATAATCTCCATCTTGGAATCTTTATCTTGGACATATGTAGTCTTCTTCACTTGACTATAGAAGTTTCTTCACTTGATTTTAGGGATTATTCATGGCTCCTTAAAGGCTCCATTTGTGTTCAACTTAAAGTGGGCATGTGGAAACAACCACATCTTTTCTGATCTCGTTAGGGCCATGCTAAAACCTATGCCATAACAGGATCACTTTGGATTTATATACACTTATTTCAAGTCTCCTTCAAGGCACTTCAAGGATTATTCAAGTGGCCACATCATTATTAATTCAAGGGATTCTTCAATTTTCTTTGACATTGACTTTTCCTCATGGCTTGACTACTGCATGTTGGCTTCTCAAGGCTTCATCAACATGTCTTCAAGGACACTTCTCTTGGATTCATGGCTTCAATACTAAAACAATATCAAGGCTACTTTAATTGGTTTCATGGATTCAAGGCTTCTTGACTTCGCTTTATGGCTTCAAGGCTACTTCTCTTGGCTTCATGGCTTCAATACTCAAGCAATATCAAGGCTTCTTTACTTGGTTTCATGTATTCAAGGATTCTTTACTTGAATTCATGGATTCAAGGATTATTTACATGGTTTCATGGATTCAATACTCAAACAATCTCCCTTTTTCACTACCACATTATCATCATCATTGTTACATCCTTATCTTTTCTGCCACATCATCATCATCACTTCCCCTTTGATATCAATGAAAACATTTTATGAACAATATCCCCCTTTGTCATTGATGGAAACACCTTTTTCCTTTTGCAGTGATGCATGGTCACTCTATCCATCACCATGTTCACTCTATCCATCACTTTGTTTCTCTCCCCATTTGACATTAATGGAAAAATAATATTTTTTCTTATCGTGTGACTCCTCCTATCACCAACAGTTTGATTTTCTCCACTTCAACATCACAACCTTATAACATACCTTGAGAATAAGAAAGACCTTAAGAGAATCCCTTAGACTTCTCTTGCACCCCAAAAATACTTCCCAACACCTTAAGTGCACCTCATACTTGATCTCTTTGTTGATTACACTAAAAATGTGAATTCTATCATGTGTTTATTGTAATTATGTCCCCAAAAATTACTTGTGTCGACCTCAATTTTCTAGCTAGGTTGTCGGACAAAAAACCTCATATCTCCTCATTCCTAGGTGGTTAGTGGGACTTCCATATATTGTTGGAAAGGTATCAAAATAATATTTTCAACCGTGTAACTAGTGATTCCATTTGATTTATTTATGTCTGGTAAACATTTACTCAAAGATAGGATATCCAAATTGACCACAAATAATACTTTCAAAAATCTCCATCTTGGAATCTTTATCTTGGACATATGTAGGTTTTTTCACTTGACTTTACGAGCTTCTTCACTTGGTTTTAAGGATTATTCAAGGCTCCATTTGTGTACAACTCAAAGTTGGCATGTGGAAACAACCACATGTTATCTCATCCCATGAGGTTCGTGCTTCAAAGCTATGCCATAAGGGGACCACTTTGAAGTTATATACACTTATGTCAAGGCTCCTTCAAGAAAATTCAAGGCTTATTCAAGTGGACACATCATTACTGCTTCAGGGGCTTCTTCATTTTTATTTAACATTAACTTGTCCTCATGGCTTGACTATTGCATGTTGTCTTCTCAAGGCTTCATCAACATGTCTTGAAGGATTCTTCTCTTGGCTTCATGGCTTCAATATTGAAACAATGTTAAGGCTTATTTACTTGGCTTCATGGCTTCAAGGATTCTTTACTTGGCTTCATGGATTCAAGGATTCTTCTCTTGGCTTCATGGCTTCAATACTCAAACAACCTCAAGGCTTCTTTACTTGGCTTCATGGCTTCAAGGCTTATTTACTTGGATTCATGGATTCAAGGATTCTTTACTTGACTTCATGGCTTCAATATTCAAACATTATATGTTTTTCACTACCACATCATCATCATCACTATTACATCCTTATCACTACAACCACATCATCATCATCACTGCTACTTTTATATAAATGACAACATTTTATCAACACATTCCTCCTCTTCTACTTCCTAAAGGAGAAATAAAGAAAAGAGTGTAGTAGAAGATAGGTTGTCTTTGTAGTCATCGTTATATCAATTTGTCTGCATTGCACTCTTTAGTGGGCGAGGAAAAATTATTTGTAGAAGATATATACATAGATATTTATGACCCTTTATTTGTTTCTACTCAATGATGATTCATTATAGAGACCTTCCATTAGGTATTTATGTCATGTCTTGGTCAAATACTTTGTTTGTAATTAAAGTTATGGTAAAATCCTCGATTTTGGTGGATCCTAAATTGATGGGAGAATACATGTAGTAGGTCAATATGGGAGAGTTGGGTGGTATTCCAAGACTTGAAATTCCCAAGAAATTGTATAAATTGTTTCATATGTGATATATATCTATGTTGTAGAGAGGGATCAAGATATTGAACAATGAAATGGAAAAGGATCATCTAAGGAAAATATATATGTCATTCTGAATCTTCAAGGGTAGAGACTAGTCCAGTACAAATCCCACAAATTCAATGCCTCCCTTCCCCCTCAATATCGATATGTTTTTAATATAATAAAAATACCCCTTGACCCCTATATTCTAGGAAATATATTTCTTTCACTTTTTATAATTTTGAACCCCCCAATATGAAATCACATGCTATAATATTGCCTAATTAGTGAGTCATGCACGATGGAAGTTTTCCATATAAGAGAAATATGTTCCCAATTTGAATGATAAACTACAAAGAGGATATACCTACTATCCCAAGACATGGTTCCTTGGAGAAAACTAGGGATCTTATTAAAATAGTTTTTTTTCTTATAAGACATCCTCTAAAAAAGGTTTTTGGTCCCATATGAGCCTAATTTGAAGGATACAGTGCGAAAAGGATGGGTCTCATAGCCCACACAATGGTTCATTGGAGAAAACTAGGGACTTCTCCTCTAAGAAATACTCTTAGGCCTACAAGACACCATCTAAACAATGTTTTGAGCCCACAATCCATGCACATGGAACTAGTCCACCATACAAGTCTTCTAGAAGGAATATTATTTGTACAAGAAGATTATGTCCTCAGTATCAAAGATTAGGAAAATCATGAAGTGATCTCTTCTACCAATATATGGTTTGGATTTATAAACCAAGGATTCAAGGATTATAAATATCTTTTAGTGTTCATAGTCCATTCATCGAGAATTGAAGCTTGATAAATACCCTAAAGAAGGAATCATTTACATACAAAAGGAATGTAATGCCCTCATTTTCCAGTTAGCTTTCTCTGTAATTGGAGATGAATTTTTGGTTTTGTGTTAACCTGATCAAATGGGTAATTTGATGTTACGAATGAGCTTAGATGGTCTAGAGGAGTTATATGATTATTTTCGATGTTATTTCCAGCTTCGGGTTTGGGCTCCAAGTTTATGAAAGGGAGTGTATGTTTTTAGTAAATCACCTAGCCAGGTCGATTTATCATTATTCATCATCAGGATCACTCCTACGTAGTCAGTTTTCAGTTCTGATGCATTTCAATTGTTCCTATAATTTGGGAGTAATATTGAGAATTATTTAATTAATTTCACTAAGGGTGTTATTTTAATTAAATTATTTAATGGGGGAACCTTACTGTTATACCTTGTTGGAACCATGATGAAAATATTTAAATGTTGAGATGCTAAAAAGTGACCTCCAGTGCCCGAAAATGCTTAAAATAAAATAAATTACTTTTTGGAGTTAAAAGGAGATATAAAGGAACTTTGGAGAAATATTGAAGAAAGACTTATAAAGTAACTTTATATTATTTAATTGATAGAAAAAGGAAAAATGAGTATTTAAAGTGAAAATGGGAGCTCATTCTCATTATTCATGATTGTTATTCTCAAATTTGATTTTGGAGAGCTCTTGTAGCTTTTTGGCATTGTTTCATAAACCCTTGAGAAATTGGTTTCGGTGGTGAAACAAATCCACCATAGTTGATAGAGAGGAGAGATCACACAAATATCTCACCATATTTCATTGTTGAAGAGGAAGATTCCCCAATTTTTCTTGATCGTGGGAATTCTCAGATTATCAGATGTTTGTAGAGGTCATTTTGAGCAGAAGGAACAACCATCAGTAATTTTGTCATTTTCTTTGAGCCTTATCACCTACTATCAGTTCATGGGATAAAAAGGTGGGTTTTATTGTTTATTGAAAACATTCTCGGGATTCTAGAAGGGTATTCAAAACACTCCAATGGAGTTCGTATGGGTTTTAAAGAGGGTATGTGCACTTATTCTCAGTCAGTGGCATCAGAAGGAGGACAATGCCAATTATTTACAACTCTATCATTTGAATAGAGGACCACCAATTTATTGTGGCTTGTGGATCTCAGAAAGGGACTCATTGAGGGAAAATCTAATTTTTTTTTTCTTCCTTACTTTCCTCATCAGATCGTGTCATATTTTTAACCAATCATTTGAATCAAAGGGGCCAATTAAATGCAATTAATCGATTCCTAAAACATGGGTATTCTCAACAGTTCTAGATGGGATAAAACATCCTAACCCATTATTGTTTAAGGTGTATAAAATGGGGAAAGCTCCAGTACATTGATTGTTGTCCACAACATGTTATTTACAGGTCATAAAAATATTAAACAATTCATATTGTATGGTTGAGATTATTGTGTTGTTATAGTTTTGGAATAAAACTATTATCATTACTTGAATGTAATTGTTTTTAATTGGTATTTGAATACAATAAAACCCTCTGTATTGAGAATATATAGTGAATATGTTGTTTATATGTTGTGAAATTATATTCAAGAAAGAGATCTAAATTTTTAATAAACTCAAAACATATCAACACTTAAGGAGGGAATCTTACATAAACATATTTACAATAAAGGGTATTTTATGGTGGTATCAGAGCTATGCATCCTACCAGCTTAAGGGGTAATAAGTGAAAATATACTTTTAGATTTTTTCTGATTAACTAACCAACACTTATACCTTTCAATTTCATCAGTGGTAACTTGGTATCAAGGATTTCATTCAATGGCTTAATAAATATGAAGAAAAATCAGGAACTCGTGGTAGAACTTTTGCAAGTATTTCAAGGATATCAGAAGAATCTAACAACATTGTTAGAGCATATTGAGTTTTTGGAGCCTCACTTTTCAGTTGGGAAGAAATAAGAGGAGTTCAAATCTAAAGTGGTTGGTTATGTGAATACCTCACCTCATGATGGAAGTTTGACAAAACCCTAGTATGAATTCTTGGAAGTGCATGCATATATTAATGTTAAGGATGTATGCAATGAGGTTGAAAAAAAAAATTAATGAAACATTAGAGCTATCATATGAGACTGATAACACCAGTGCATATGATGGGCATGTTGATAGCACATATGATAAATTTTTCCAATCAATTAATGATGATGATTCAATATCTTATCTTAGTAATGATGATTATGATGATTCAGGTGTGTTAGCACCTAATCATGATAAATATTTGGTGTTGGATACATTTTATTTGGATTCTCATCAATTTTATTTCAACCCACATATGTATGATTTGACTTTGTCTATGATGGCACATAAAAGTGGGTTAAATAAAAGATTAAACAGATCACTCTGATATGATGTGATTCCATCTTCAAAATATGAATTCAAATCTTGCAGGTCTCCTACTTTGTTTCTACCAGATAGTTGCATACAAAAATAAGAATCAAATACTTGGCTTATTTGGACTGCAATGGTTATCAATGTGGCACATCAGAAGTCAGTAGGTATTGGGAATGATGGACTTAAAATTTGGTTGTGGGATGTGGGAATTTATATGATTGGTAGATTGCTTCAAACTTTGATAATGATTAACAGAGTTGTGATAATGATTGGTATTTTTCATTTTTGGAATGTCATGAGAGTAGATTATGAGACTTATTCTATATGACATAACAAATTTTCTTTACTAATACCCATGATCGAGTTTGGTTGTGGATTTGTGGAATTTGACTTCATTAAGATTCCTTTATAGGATATGATTCATGGTGTGGGTTCATCCCTTTCAGAAATTTCAGCTTGGGGTTCTAGGAGAGGAGAATGCATTTTGGGCACGATGGTAAGAAAATCATTATCAGAGTGGCATAGAGTCAACATGGTGGTTCCTTTCTCAGGCTAGCTTAGAACCCTTGGATTACATTGTTTCACAGTTCAACAACTGATAAAGATGAGAGAGCCAAATGTTACTTTAAGGAGTTTACTCTTATGGTGCATTGGATCGGTTTCTTAGAAAATAATTTCTCTGAGGGGTCGATCGAGTTTTTTTCAATATCTGATTGCATTGCTTATCGGTAACATTCAAGAAGCTTCGTGTATTAGTACCTTGCAAGAAAATTATTTGATCAGAGGGTGCTTCACATCTTCCAGGTTTGTTTGGGACCTTTGGATCATTCTCAATTTCAGTTTGGTTCAACATGTTGATCATAAGGTTGTGATGGCATTGCTTGAGGACAAGTAATATTTGGGAAAGTAGGATTGTAATGTCCCCATTTTTAGGTTCTCTTTCTCTACAATTGGAGATGAATTTCTAGGTTTGTTTTATCCTGATTAGATGGGTTATTTGACATTACCAATGAGCTTAGGTGGTTTAGAGGAGTTATATGATGCTTTTATATGTTATTTTTAGCTTCTGGTTTGGGCTCCAAGATTCTGGGAGGGAGTGATTATTTTCAGTAAGTCATCCATCCAGGTTTTTTATTATCTTTCATCATTGGGATCACTCCTGCACATATATTTTTTAGTTCCGATGCGTTTTGACCGTTCCCGTAATTTGAAAGTAAAATTGAGCATTATTTAATTAATTTCAATAAGGGTGTTATTATAATTAAATTATTTAAGGGGGGAACCTTAGTGTCATAGCTCGTTGGAACCAAGATGAAAATATTTAAATGTTTATATGTTGAAAATTGACTTCTAGTGCCTGAAAAATGTTTAAAATAAAATAAATCACTTTTTGTAGTTAAAAGGAGATATAAAGTGACTTTGGAAAAATATTGAAGAAATAATTATAAAGTCACTTTATATTATTTAATTGGGCAGGAAAGGTAAAAGGGGAATTTAAAGTGAAAATGGGAGATCATTCTCATTGTTCATGATGATTGTTCTCAAATTGGATTTTGCAGAGATGTTGGCGCAAATTTGTCATACCAAGGTCCTCTTCAGGTTACCAACAAAAGGGGTACTGATGTAGTATAGTGCATTGGCATTTTCATCTTTTTAAAAGGAAAGAAGTATCACCCGAAATGTAACTGAGATAAAAGAACTAAGGGAAGGGTAAGAAGAATGCTAAACAGATCTATAACACATCTATATTGTAACCATTCTAATGCAAGATAGATTATTCAGTTCATATCATTAACACATCATACACTGATACGAAAGAACAAACTTTTATAGAACATCAAGAAATGATACAAAAGTGTAATGCATAAAAGACAACAACATCACATTCATAGACACAGAAAGTAATAGAAACCAAAAAAATTGAATGTTTGATCTCCATTATCTTTCCATTATATCAAAAGGTCTTAATCCACATACATTCATAACTTTACATTAGTCATCTACCAGACTTATCGTAGAAGAGATCAGTAGGCACATCTCAACATAATACTAAATTTGATCGTAATCAGTCTAATCCCTTCCTCTTACTAATTACATTCTAACTATGGAGTACAGATCCAATTCTTTCCTCTTGTTCCTCTCTCCTATCTATCCTTCACACACCCACCCATTACATGATCCAGATTATTTTCGGCATGAAATGAGAGCAGAGATAGAATAAATAAATGCATAGAGATATCTCAGATATCCAATAATATAACATAAATGTATAATAGATGAAACCATAAACACAGAGATACAATAATACACATTTTTCTATTAATTAGCGAAAATGTACAAACACTGTAAAAATACAGAGTGAAAGACTCGCTAGAATGGTGGCATCTTATCTCTGAGAAGAGATGTGTCTTCTACTCACATTCGAAAGAAGATGATCTTACAATGAGGCTCCAAATTCATTTTTATCGTAAATAAAATCCAAAACCCTAATCCTCGAAGATGAAAATCCAACAGTTTTGTGGACCCCGTTTCAGGTAGTTTGGTGTATCAACTTCCCAGGGGCGTAACTTTGGCATATAATCTTCATTTGGGGTGCACGATAGCTCGTTGGAAAGTTATCGTCGAGGATATTCATTTTGGTGGCTCAATCAAAGCCTTTTTCTATCATTGAGAAGCTTGACACTGGAAAACCTTCATTTAGGCCCTCAAAATGGCCCTGGAAGTTAAAAATTGCTAAAAATAGTAAATTACCATTATTGCTAGAAAATTGTTTTGAGCCAGTTGGAAAAGGTCGGTGGCCACTAATATCCAACTATATCAATCCTCCCTCCCTAGGAAGAAATGGTCTCCATTGCATTGAGTGCCCGGGGGAGAGGGAAAAACGTTTGTTGAATCTACATCTTGATGAGTTGCTTTCCTTGTTAGAGAAGTTGAGCTGCTTAGCTTGTTGAAGGTTGTCATGAACCTGTGGCTGGAAGGGTTGGACCTTTTTAACCATTCTATATACATGATATTCCTGTGTGTAGAAGGAATATTTACACTTTGTTGCAATCTTGTCGACCTTCTTTTGTTGGATAGAAAGTGCTTGGGCTAAGGCTGCAGTGGTGTTCTTTTGTTCACGCTTTGGATAGACTGTGAAGAAGCTAGATTTTGTAGTATGAGATACTACCTTAGGACACTATTTAGGTGGGACAATAGTTGGAATTACCTCTGGTATCCTGTAGAGATGACCCCCTAGAGTAATAATAACACTACTAGGGTGAGACTAATAAATAGCATGGTGCTTCCACATATATGGTTGGCCCAAGAGAACATCACAGAAATCCAGAGGGGAAACATCACATAATACCTTGTCCTTCAAGGGATGGATATCATATGAAAAAAAAAATTGTTGGCTAACACAAAGCTCTCGTCTCTGGCGAAGCCACCCGATGTTGTATGGCTGCGGGTGTGGTGTTGTCGACAATCTCAATTGTTTGATGACCTCTACCGGGATGAGGTTCTTCTGGCTTCCACTATCAACTATAAAATGAAGCGGGGTCCCCTTCACCCACATATATGAATGAAAAATTCACTCCCCCTCTTTAGAATCTGTTGGTTCTTCTGGTTGAATTTTTGTGGTCACGACAATAGCATTGGGGTCTGTGTCGATGATCTATCTTCTATCAATATTTTCATAATCAAACTATGAATCAGGGTTCAACTACTTGTCTTTTATATCAGCCATCAATGACTATTTTGAGTGACATTCATCGGAGTTGTGCCGAGGAATTTTGTGGAAATCACACCATTTTCCAGTTTCCTTCTTCATCTTTCCTTGACCCTTATTTTCCTATGGCTTGGACTAGTTTTTAGGATTTTGTTTGTTAGGGTCGTCTTTATCATACTTTGGTTGTTGTAGATTTGAAGACCCAAACTCCCATTTTTTCTTGTGCTTAAACTTCTACTCTAATTTAATAGCATATCGATAAGCAGAACCGAGTGATGAGATGTCTAGAAAATCCATTTCAGTTTAGATGTATCTATGTAGAGCCCCACGGTATTTTAGAACCAAATGTAGTTCGGAGTCTTTGATACCCATCTCGGTGCACAAGGTATGGAAGGTATTGGTGAAATCTAAAACTACTTGGCCCCTTTCTTGCCACAGTGAGGTCCATCTCATGTATTGGTCCTCATAGTTTCCAATAGGGTAATATTGTTCCTTTACCGCATCCTCAAAAAAATACCAGGTGGGCTCGACCCTATATATTCCAGACTCCTCTGTGAAAATTTGCTCCTAGTAAGTTTCCCACCAATGTTTGACATTGGGGAGATCCTTAAGGAGTGAGAAGGTGATATTTTCCCTGTCGAAGAAATTATGAACATAGAAATAATCTTCTAGCATATCAAATAGAAATAACATAGAAATAACATGCACTGAAAAACGATAAAGAGAAACCTGCTCTGATACCACTGATTCGGATTATTTTAGGCACGAAATGAGAGAAAAGATATAATAAATAAATGTATAGAGATATCTCGGATATCCAATAATATAACATAAATGTATCAAAGATGAAACCATAAACACAGAGATACAATAATACACATTTTTCTATTAATGAGAGAAAATGTACAAAGACTGTAAAAATACAGAGTGAAAGACTTGCTAGAATTGTGGTAACTAATCTCTCAGAAGAGATGCGTTTGTTACTCACATTCACAACAATATGATCTTACATTGAGGATCCAAAGGATTTTTTTCATAAATAAAATCCAAAACCCAAACCCCGGAAGATGAAAAGCCAACAGTTTTGTGGACCCCGTTTTGGGTAGTTTGGTGTATCAACTTCCCGGGGGCGTAACTTTGGCATATGATCTTCGTTTGGGGCACACAATATATTGTTGTAAAGGAATCCTCAAGGATATTCATTTTGGGGGATCAATCAGAGACTTCAGATAATATTTAGAAGCTCGATTCCAAAAAAATTTCATTTAGGCCCTGAAATTGGTCCCGGAAGTTAAAAACTACTAAAAATAGTAAATTACCAAAATTGCGAGAAAATTGTTTTGAGCCAGTTGGAAAAGGTGGGTGGCCACCAATATCCACCTGGATCGTTACAATACAATACAATTACCAACAATACAATACAATTGTTTCCTTTCTCTCCTTGAGAATTCATAGGCCCTCTTTTCTTCTTGATTTTGTTCCAACTCTATTGTCTCAAAATGGATTCTACATTGGCCCTGGACTCGGGGATGATTTTAGGGGCTAAATTTCGCTCATGGGCTAATTTTCCATGGTTTTTCCAAAAACGAGATTCGTTATTTTAAAAATGATTCACCCAAATTCTACAGAATAAAATTATTTTACCTTAAAAATCGTTAAAAAATTATAAAAACTATATAAAATCCTTAGAAATTTGAATATTTTTACAAAAATATCGCCAAACATTTATAGTTGGCATATGAAGGATTAGTAAGATTCGCCAAGGTTTCTACATTTTAAAATAAATTTCCATCCTTAAAATCATCTCTGCCTGGACTAATTTATATTCCAATGTATTTATGTTGCACGTTTCATTTCTAAACCCTATTCACTTGGTTGGTTATCTCCTTTATAACTTTGGAAACTCCTCTTATTAAAACGAAGGGCCTAATAGGCCCCGACCAAAATCCTTGACTTGCCCCGATTCAAGTCTTTGGTTCTTATGTGTTCTTTGATTTAGCCTATTGTCCTTATGGGATTTTGATTTCTTCCTCCTTGGCTCCTTCAAATGAAGGGCCGAAATATGGAACTAGCTCGAGAGATTTTTCTCGGACCTCCTAGAACTATTCAAGTTTGTCTTTTGTAATATCCCGCTCTGGCGCACTGAGCAAACTTATTCTTTAAGGACACTTGCTCACAAGTGATCCAAATTATTATGCTATTAAAACTTTTGATTTTGATTATGAGGCGTTATGCGTTGATGACATGTTGTTTTACCTCTTTGACATAGACAGGTGCTATTGACTCGGTTTTACTGAGTGTACAGGATTATGGACCTCGAGGATGCAACGACATCGATGGAACCCCTTGGACTCTGGATCGAGTCGGGGAGTGTACCATTGGGGTGTGATTGTTTTACTATGATTTTAGTGCTTTTGATTAGATGATAGGATATGGATATATTCTGACATGATTCGTTGATGATGCAAGTTGACGATAGCTTGCCAACCAGACTCACATGTGGAGTAAAGGGGTCATGCACGACTACTAGAGATGTTGAGGGAGAGGTGTGGACAACAACCCTGCCACAACCTACTGCCACTCTCATCATGGCTTGAACTATAGGTTAACATTTACCTAGTTCGAGAGGACCCATGATGTCGTGAGGGCAGACTGCGATAGTCGCTCATGATGATTCTAAGGGGTGCACAATAAGGCGGGGGCCTTATTCCTTAGAGGCCCTTAGTCTCCCACAAGTTCACCTGGTGGAGTTTTGACTCCAGGGGTTTTGATATCTACCAAGTCAGTCAAGAAGCGAGTGGCACCCTTGGAGCACGTAGTGCGTCCCGAAGGGCACGTCGCGCAAGGGAAACATATTACTACGAGTGGCACCCTTGGAACACCTAGTGCATCCTGAAGGGCACATCGCGTTGTTTTGATAAATGAATGAACCTAGTTTCCCTTCATGAAAATTAAGGTCTAGGTATAAATCATGCAAGTGGTAATCAATTGGAATAAAATTTGGATTAAAATTAAAAAAAAAATAATAATTGGAATGAAATTTAATTTAAAAAAAATTAACTGGAATAAAATTTGGAATAAAAAAAAAAAAAAAATTGGAATAAAATTTTAAAAAATGGGGAAATTAATTGTCTTATTATTTTGATAATTTAAAATATACTAATTAAATGAGAAAAGGGAAAAAGGGTTAATTTCCACACCTACCTTTTTGAGTTCTAATTAAAAAGGGGAAAGAGGGAAAATCTAAAATATTAGGAAACTAGGAAAAGAGGTAAACATAAAAAGGGAAAAAGGGGAACATAAGGGAAAAAGAGGAAAGTCAAAATTAGTAAAGTATCTACCATTTAAAGAGCTTTCTAATTTAAACTGAACTAGCAATTTAATAATAGGGAAAGCCATTAAAACCTGTAAGAGAATTTGGGGACACCTAGGAGTGATTCTAGGAGTAACTCTAGGTGGGTGAGGGAAATAAAGATAATTAATTAATTAAAGAAATTGATTTATGGAGGAATGAAGGGGATGGGTGACACTTGTACGGGGAGGAACTTTTAGGAATTAAATTTTAAAAACTTAATTAAACGAGATTTTAGGAAAGTAAGGAACCATGAAACTCTATATAATGAAGGGAGGAGATGGAGGTTGGATCTCTGTTGTTTGTGTAACGTTACGCTGCAAAAATATCTACTGGACTGAGTTAACTTGTGGGAGTTGGGATACCCAACTCGGTGAGTAGTGGTAGCTCGGCTTTGTGAGGCGAGCTGGGAGCTAGTCGAAATCTCTGAATAGTGAGTGTGTGGCCCCTTTATGGCTCGGGGGGCTAAGGGGGAAGAAGAGTACCCCTAGCATTGGCTGGGAGGTACTAGTGAAGTCTTGCCGGTCAGCAAGTGGGAGTTGCACGGAGCACGCGGACGTCACTCAGAGCGGGCGATCAGGAAACAATACTCTCT
Source organism: Picea glauca (assembly GCA_000966675.3). Taxonomy (NCBI): domain Eukaryota; kingdom Viridiplantae; phylum Streptophyta; class Pinopsida; order Pinales; family Pinaceae; genus Picea; species Picea glauca. The sequence goes on along the minus strand of JZKD02S1975365.1, from coordinate 384,151 downwards.
TTTCATTTTGTATAGTAGATGTTGTAGGTTTTATGCTTGGATCTGCATGTTGATTAGGTAAGTAGATTTATTATTTAGATTGATGACTGAACTTTTCTTAGCCTAGCTCGATGATTGTTGACTTCCATGGCCTTCGTTTTCCCCGCACGTCTTGACCACCTTGTTGTGTTGATTGTGACCTTTGTGGTTGTTTAGCCTTCGTCCCTAGCTCACCAGTCCTCATCTTAGCAGTCGGCCAGGAGCCTGATCTACGGTCGTCACCTTAGAGTTAAAAGACTTATGGATCTCAATGCCCTGCTTTAGTGTGTGAGGATGATGAAGCGCAAGACGAACCCATCTGCTATCTACCTCTGTTGTTGTCCTTGGCAGTTTGTTGTCCTGCACCTTCTTGCGATTGAATCTCTCTACGTTTTTCCATTCATTTCCAGGCAAATTAAGTCCGCGTTGATACATCTCTTGGTGAATTTACTGTGTGGTTTTTGTGTCTTTTTACATTTGTTCTGCCTAGTAACTTTGCCATTTATTACTTAAAGGCGAAATTGCTCTGCTCTTTTTATATAACTCTGGCCTGCGAATTTTCTATATGTTTTACCTTGACAATTCTTTAATTAATAAACATCTTCCTTTCTAAAATTCTAGGCATGATTGATCATCCCTGCCTTTGTCTGCAATTGAATTCTTACCTGAGTTCTTGAACCATGAATTTCCAGCCAATATTTTCAGTGTTGACATATGCGAATTTATGCTCTGCGTTGGGATAGAAAATCGTTGAATGCTCTGCGTTTTACTGGTATAGCGAAGGTAAATTTGTTAACTGTAATCTTATGCAAATTTTAGCCAATGTGAATTATCGACAGTAGATTGTAAATTACATCGAATGTAAATCTATCAATAGTAATTTTATGCATATTTTTAACGATTGTAATTTATTGACAGTAGATTGTAATCAACCAATTTTATGCTCCTACTGTATATTACTGAAGTTGCGTAAAATACTGCGTGGTTCTGTTCACCTGACCGAGTTGTATAGCCGCGTAAGAGATTCATGAGAACACCATCTTTTATCACACAGATTTTTATTACCACGATTTTTTTTTATTGTCACGGACTTGGTTTCTTTACTGTTACCACGATTTATCATCACAAATTTTACCACAAATTTTATGACCACAATTTTACTGTCATGCGGATTTTACTCCTTCTTGTTACCGCCCAAAAAAAAAAAACCATGAATTTCCCTTAGGGATGACGATGTCTTGTTGTTTAAGGAATACGATTTTGCATCTAAAGGATGACTGCGAGTTGCCTTATTTAGAAGATATCTATGAAGATGTCAGCGAATCCACCTGGCCAAGTTGATAGCGATGGAAGCAATTCATTTAATATCCGTAATTTAAGTAAAACATCGTATATTTAGACAGTATAATTGCTTGGGTTTAGATGGCATATGGATTCTGTAGAGCCTTACGGGGAGAAGATTTTGCTGAATGTTTAGAATTATTTCAGAGCACCTTTTTATGCCATCATTGATAGATATTGCAATGAACAAGTCCTGTAAATTAAATGGTACCATTCCGATTTTCTTTTGTTAGAAGGAATATAATTGATCATTAATTCTTCCATCATTGTAAAATTTTGATGGCAGAGAACTGAGATTAATAAATGGAATTGTTGTCTGAAACTTGTATGAAAGGCATTTAGATGCATTGGAAATCTCTAAAAGACTAGCTTCTTGATTTTCCGTGAAGCTTTTGCTACCTCTTGGTAGATTGGCTAACCCTGTTGTGAGTGGTTGAAACCGTCATGTTGAGTTCAACACTTATCATCACCTTCGTCAGAAATTAAAGAAGGAATTTACAATGTAAATGGCTAGAAGTTTATTAACGTGATTGGTAAATTACTTTTATGCCTTCCAGTCAAAGGAGTCTCTATCTAGTATCTAGTAATATATAAAAAGATATTACATTTAAAAATAACAGTAGTGTGAAAGGCATTTTCAACCACAGTAAATTTTGATGCAAAGTATGTTACCAGAAACAGGAAACGAGAATTGATAGGGAGACAAGAATATAATTTAGGTGGAGCAACCTTCTTTACGATTAGACACTCTTGATGAGTAGACAGTCTAGTTCACACAGACCAGACTGTTAAATCTAGCCTTCTTAATAATTAAACAGTTAGATTAGAATGTAATTATAATTACAATTTTAGTATTGACTTGATTTGCATTTAAGGTCACTTTAGATGGTACATTGATGACCTTTTTCTTTTATTTCAGACTTGCTCCATTGATTTGCATTAATGTTAATTTAGATGGTAATTGTAGTTTATGATTCTAATATTGATTAAATTAGATTAGTCAATTAGATTGTAATGATGGACAATGGTATTTTGCTAAATTGGTTGTATTTAATGTCTATTTGATTAATGGCTAATTTATAATTTGGACAAGCTAGTTAGATTATAATTAATGTTAATTATATTTTTAATTATAACCAAGTTGAAGTTCAGACTTGCTTATTGATTTCCATTTAATGTTGATTTAGATGGCACCTTGATGACAATTTATAAATTAGAACTGCTCATTGATTGTTTTAAGGTTAAATTTAGATTGCACAATAATGACGATCATATCTTGGACTCATTAAGTTGAGTCGTAATTCATGATTAAGTTTGGTTGGTAACTCACTCACTAATGGAATTTAGACTGGTTAATTGATCTGCAATTGATGCCAATTTAAAATCATAGATATTGACCATTTAGCCTTGATTAATGGTTGGGTTTTTTACAAGTTCATTTTTAGCTTGCGCTTCCCGTTGGGGGTGTTGTTGTTCAATATAATTAATGTTTGTACTTGGTTTTGTAAACATTTAATGTGCTTGGGTTTCTCATTGTAAGGGTTTTAGTTACTTGTGTAATTAATTTTGGGTGCGTGGGGGTGCTTAGGATGATTGTCCTTAGCTTAGTAGGCTTGGTCTGCTTGTGTCGGGCAGGATGTAGACACCTCCTTGTTCCTCAGAACAGTCGCCAGCCTTGAGACCTTAAATGGTCAAAATCGATGGGAACTTGGGCTTGAGCATTGCTTATGTGTCCTGGAGGTCCTAACCATTACAGGGTAGGACGGGCAGGTAGTCATTCTTATTCTTCGTCGGTTGAGTGTCGTACATTGCTTCCAAGTGCTTGATGTGATTTTATGTTAGGTCGTTATGTTGTTGATGCATGAGTTGGATGCATTGTGTTCGTCGTCGTGTTGTGTTGTTGAGTATAATGTCATTATTACCTTCCTACACACTCACACACACAAAAAAACAAATTAAGGGTGCTTTTATCGGTTGTACATCGTTGGAGTTGTACCAGATGGGGTTGTCACATCTTTCCATTTTCTAGCAAGCAATGAGGCTTCTGCAATGAATTGTTGTGTCGCGTTGAGGATGAAATCCTTATGATTGGATGCAATGAGGGAATTACATTATGGATCTAATAATGTCTCAAACTGACTCATCTACAAGTATGCAATTTGAACAATGGGAATGAAGGCTCTTAGTTCACTCTTTTCTACTGTTTGAGCTTCAAATAGAGCATTCAGAGAACTGTTCACTTATTTCATTTCATCAAATTTTGATTGTTTCTCTGGAGGATTGTGTGTTTTGGTTGCTTCTTCATTGAGGATCTAGATTATGGTGCACAAGTATTCTAGTTCCTAGTTGTGGTGGGTTATAACACCCATCCAATCATTGATTTCCTTGAATATGGTGGTACACTCAATGATCTTTTTATGTAGTAAGTCTCTGGCATCGTTGGCTTCTAGAAAAACTCTTTCTATATGCTATTGGAGTTCACTAGGTTGTGCCTCGACCTTTAAATTCATCCCCTCCAAATTATTTTGAAGGTCCTTTTCTTGATCAGTTAGTACCTCCCATGATTTTTGAACCAATTCGAGTTGTTCCTCTGGTTCTATAGTTGTGTTGTACTCTAACATCTGAGGGCTTGTTTTCCTGAAGGTCGACCAAATCCTTGTTAGCTTTCCCTTCATTCCCTCCACTTTCTCTTCTTCCTGGATTTTCAAATATTCTTCCTGCATCCTTTTGTTTTTTTCCAAAATTCCTTCCTGTCGCAAAAATTCAACTTGTGTTTCGGCTTGTTGAACCCATTGTTTTAAGTGATCATTTGAGGATCTGATCAAGCCTACTAGTTGCACTATAGGTAGTTGATCGAGCTCGCTGCATGTAATTGTGGCCTCTAGCGGGAGTCTGATTTGAAGCAGAAGCCCACTGCACATGGATATCTTTGATGGTGTCTCAACTTCTTCTTCTCCCTGGAGTGATCCTCACAATTGTTGGGCTAGTTTAGTCTTCAGGGATAACAAAAGTAAAGGGATAGATTCCATCTGTTCTAGGAAGAGTTGTAGTAGATCTGAGCAATGTTACAGATATTGGAGTATGGGTTCCAATTGTTATTTCAACAAGGTTGTTCTTTTTCCTAACTGAGTCTCCTGTGGTTCTTGAGACTCTACCTCCTTTTGTGTCATTTCTTGTGTTGTGGGTGGAACTTCAAGGGTTCCACTCTGATCTTCCAAGACTTCTGTTAGGCTCTCTATTCTTAGAGACTGTGTATTCAAGAGGGGGACATATGGGAGTTGGGTGAGTAATGGTACTGTGGATGGTTGTCTCTCTTGAGAGGAAATTTTTTCTATAATATCAAGTTGCATGGGTTCTGGGGAATTGGGCAGTAGTGGGATTGTTGTATCCGTAATTGGTGGTGATGATTTTTGGTTAGTGACTATAGTGGAAGGTATAATGGAGTTAGACTTACGATCATTGATAATGTGTATAACATTATGGGCTTCCCGAGTGGTTGCTTGGGTGCAAGTTAGCGTAGTCAATATAGGCTGAGGGTTGATGAGTTTAGTTGGGTTGATCGTTGGGGACACACTATGTTGGACAACTGAGAGAGGGGGGGGTGAATCAGTTGTTACTATGCTTAAACAATTATGCACTCAATGATGATGACAATCATGCAGGGAAATAAAGGTTGACACATTCAGCATCAGTCACATATATGAGAAACACAGAGACAGATATTTCCCGAGGAAACCCATACAGGGTAAAAACCTCTTTTTATTTATATGATAAGTATTATCTACATTCTTTACATTATCATACATATGAGCACCAACTCATTGTGAAGCTACAACCTCTTTTTTTGCAAGATGCAACTTGCTAAGAGCACCAACTCTCTGTTTTCTCTAGCACCCACTAGAAGGAAGCACCAACCCCCTGGTTTCTCTAGCACCAACTAGAAGGAAGCACCAAATCCCTGTGTTCAAGCACCCACTTGAACCTTTGAGGACACCAGTCCTCCCTAGCACCTCCCAACCACCCTGAATTATTAATTCTTTGTTACTAAAACTTATTACAATGATATAAAATTATTCAATGGCTTACTAGCCTTGTCATTGTTCTGTTACACTGCTCTGCCTTGTTTGCATCAATTTCTTCTGCACACCCCTAGTACTTTCTGTTCTTCTGCCTTTTATGCTCTATGCACCATATCCCTTCAATGCACCATTCCTCGACTGTGCATTTCTTCTCCTGTGTTCTACCTCCTT
>JZKD02S1975365.1:336906-349481 GCA_000966675.3 Picea glauca | reverse complement strand
GAAAGAACTCTTTGAGTTCTGGAAGTCAAGGGAAGAGTCCACTGAGGGACCTTTATTGGGTTACTGAATACCCAGAAGTACTCAGCAACAGGTTGCTTGAGTCGGAAGACTGCCAGGAGGCATTTTATTCTCCATCTACAGGAGAAAGAGAAGAAGAACCGAGATTCTGTAGAGGTCGAAGCTACAGGAGAAGCTCAGGACAGATATCGCTCTGTGCGCAAGGACTTCGCAGAGAGAGTGCAGAGGTCAAAGGTATCGTTTAAGGATTCAAGAAGAAAGCTCAGGAAGGAAAGTGCTTTTACGCACGAGGTCGTAACTGCAAGGAGGGTAGAGACCAAAGACATCCTTGGAGGAGTTCGGAGTAATCAAATATCAGGAGGGTTAACACTGTATATACGCAGCGAAAACTTGGAGGAAGGAGTTCGCAGGGGAAAGAGCGTGAGGGTCGAAGCCCTTGAAAACGGGAATTTGTTCCAAGCATAGGAAGAAAACATACGGAAGGAGCTCAGGAAGAGCCTACAGCAGGAGAAGACCGACAGTCGTCAGATCTCCCGAAGTAACCCCGAGAACCGTTGGATCGGGAGAAGTTGCGTGAAGTTTAACCTCTGGAGGAGGAGCGCACAAGGATAAATCTGAACCGTCAGATCTGGGTCGTCAGATCTGGAACAGATACCCGACAGCCGTCCAATTTGGGAAATCTGCGTGAGGTTTGGTTATCGGGATACCCAGAGTCCCGAATTCACACGTTGATCTGAACCGTTCATTGGAGAGCAGACACGTGTCGCGAGATCACCCACATCAGGGATTCGGGCATCGTGAGTTGGAGGAGGAAGAAGAAGTCGTTCAAAGCTGCGAGGTGCGAGGACACGAGGCGGTGAACCAGCGAAAATAATCTGAATCGTCCATTGGCAGAGAGACACGTGGCGGAGATCCAGCGCCATCGACATTGGGCGCATCAGGAGATCGGCATTCCCGTGGATAAGGCATCGGGGAAAATCCCAAGTGAAAACCCCGAGATAATCGGAGCCGTCCGTTCAGGAGGGACAGGTGTCGGGAATTGGACGAAAGTCGCAGATCGGGATATCAGAGATCTCGGGTACATAGGTTTCGTGCAGGTTGGAATCGCGATACGCGATTTCCCGATAAGGCATTGGAGCGTGGGGCCACACATGAGTTGACGAGTGGACAGGTGGTACCTCGCCTGTCAGGACCTCAGGAGCAGAAGAGCAGAGATTTGGCACCACGGGTCGCGAAGGTGCGAAGACACGATATTGCGAGAGGACATTGGAACCATCCGTCTGTAAGGACAGGTGTCAAAGGATTAGGCACCGTCGGCATTTTGTCCACCGGGATATCGGGGATCCCATAGACATGGTGTTCACGCATTTTGAAATCGCGAACACTGAAACTTTGATGGGATGGGAGTTATAGTTGTGGTCACGAGGAGTGGTCGCATGACCAGGGGCTGAGCCAGGAGGGTTAGCCAGAGCAAAGGCATATCGAAAATCTGGGAATTGAAAGGTCTATGACCCTCGACATCAGGGATCGCGAAACCCCAAAGTTCGATAACAGTTCCTTTCCTGTGGGGAAAGTTGATCGTGAATCCAGTGCATGGCCCGAGAAGTTGAGAAAGGACCTGTGGATTTGTGTCATATTTCATCAGTGATTCCCGAGGGAATCCAAGGAGCCGCTGAAGGCTCGGAATAGAGAATTTGAACGATCATGTGTGAGCAGGAGGTCAGGTGAAGAGACCCTGCGGGGTGTTAGGTTGGACCTCTTTGCGTCAAGTGGTATCAGAGCGGGAATCTGTTTGTATATTGCAGACAGAGGAGCAGGAGGAAGACAGAGTTGCTGAAGACTCTGTAATGATTGATTGCAGATAAGCAACGATCAAGGAGAGAGTTAGGGAGACTGTAAGGAGATGAGGCTGGAGACACTCTTAGTGTGGAGTGACAGTAGCAGATCTACCATGAAGGCAGATAGAGGTAGCAGGATGGCTACTGAAGGCCGCAGGGAGAAAAGAAAGGCAGAAAAGCTTGCAAAGATGGATAGAGAGCTCACTGATATATGAGCAAAGATAGAGAAGCTTGAACTACAGATGCGGCATAATGAAGAATTGGTTTCGATATGTGAACCCGAGACTGGAGACAGCCTCAATGACTTTGAATCTGAATTGGGATCGTCTGGTGATCTCAAAGACTACCATATGGGCAGAGAAGAAGAAATTCCAGATTTCCATGAGAGCAACGAGATGATATCGGCTGAGAATCTCACAGACTGTCAGGAGGACAGCGAGGGAATTTCACATTTTCAGTTGAGCAATGATAAGAGGTCGCTGAAGGATCTCGAATACTGCCAGGAGGGCAGCGGAAGCATCAAAGATTGTCAGGAGGGAAGAAATGAAAATTTGGGGCCATCTAAAGGTCTCATAAAGAGTTCAATTCAGCAAAGAGTGTTGATGAAGATGGGATCAATTGATCTCATGGTCTGCCAGGGAAGCAACGAAAGCGTCTCATATTGCCAGGTGGGCAGAGATGAGCAGATGAGACCATCTGAGGGTCTCGTAAACTCAAAAGCGAGTTGGATTCAGTCAGGGGAGCTGATGGAGTAGATGAGCTCAGGATTCGATTTTGATCACCGTGTACAACTGACAACAGAAGAAGATCAGAAGAGCCAAATGATGATTGGAGGAATTCCAATATTCCTGCCATTTGCCCAGGAGGAGGTAGAAATTGGTGGTGCAAATTGTGCAGCCGCAGAACAGTCGGCGAAGACTGTCAAGGGTGAATTGGTGCAGATGGTGAAGACTGCCCAAGAGGATGAAGAGAATGAGCGTTCTGAGGAACAACTCAATGATTTCGGCCAGGGAGCTAAAAGGGAAGAAGCTGTAGCATTGAAGCTGACAGCGGGAGAAGTGGAAGAAAAGAATGAACATTCGGAAGAATGGCTTGGTCTTTTCAACCAAGTAACTGAAGGGACTGTAACGTTAGAGGTTACAGTGGAAGCCGAAAAAGATAAAGAGAATTCTGAGGAATGGCTCAGCATTTTCAGCCATGAAGCTGAAAACAATGCAACAGAGGAGGTTGGAGAAGCAGAGGAGGAAGAGGCAGACAACAATTGCTTTGTTGATCTGTGGGAACAAATGGAATCCCTGGAGGAAAAGGTGAGAGTGTAGGGAAGGTACATCCAATAGGTGAAGTTGGAAATAGATAAGGAAGGAGGCATGGGATATCATGGTGATCTTCTCATGTGCCAAAAATTTTTGCAGCTGAGGTGACTGCAAAAGCAGAGCCAGCCATTGGAGCGGCTGGACCAAGAGATAGAGGACATTAGGGAGCTGATGTTGAAATCAGCAGACACTGCCAGCAGGGAGACGCTGAGCAGAAGAGAAGAAGCAATAACAGCTGCACAGCCACAACAGCAACAACATATTGGAGCGGATGGAAAGCTCCAAAAACTTATTTGGGATCCAGGAGGATTTCCAACAGCTCAGAGGGGAAGCTCATGAGCAGGAGCTCATGATTTTTGCATCTGTGGAGTATGATGCAGGAGCATCTCTCCATGTAGCCAGCCAGCCACATCAGCGCGCATGCATTCAAGGATGGAAAGGAGGTGCAGCCGCATTCAAATATTTGAAATTGAATGTAATTTAATGTTTTAGGCTGGTGAGCCAGAATATCCATGCCTTTGCGCAGGCTGTAGATAAGATAGGCATTTAATGGGTGATCGGTTGAGATCTAGTTCTGGGTAGCAGACTAGACAGCCATTGAATGTAAATTAATAGATTAGGTAGACCTGGAGGGAAGCACTCGATGAGAACCTGAGGTAAAAGAGATTTTTATATCTCATTTTGAGTAGTAGAGTTAGAGAGCATGTTTTGTAGAGAAGAGAAGAGCCGAAGAGAGCTCAGGAACACTTTGTAAAATACAGGCATTTGCCAATTAATATAAGAGAAGCAGTTTTTCCTGCATTATTCTGTCTTATATGTATGTCTGTATGTGTTCTTTGTATATACTGTGAATGTATGTTGTGTGGATGCATTCTGCAGGAGTTGTGTTTGATTTCAGATGTGAGAGGTTCTTTGAGGCTTCATGCCGTGAGGGTATGACAGAGCGCTGCGGACTCTGAATGCCGGTGCATGAGTGCACTTCTGAACTCTGAGGAGTCAGACAAAGACATGCTGAGGCACATAATTGAAGTCAATAGCTCAGAGGAAGAAGACCTCAAGGTTACTGAACACCTTGGAGGAAGAACGGTGTATTTGAGACACAGTCGCAGAAAGAATCGTGAAGGATTCTGTAGGAGCTATGCCAAGTGGGCATCGAGCGTAAGCACGAGGTGCTGAAGAAGGAACTCTACAGAGAGTTGAGAAGAAACAGAGCCCTTTGAGGATTCCGAGAAGCTCTGCCAAGTGGGCATCGAGCGAGTGCATAAGTGTACATGAGAATCGAACTGATGAACGTTCTGTGGAGGAAAGAGCTCTGCCTAAGGGGCAATTGAGTCTGTGTGCAGATAGGCACAGGATAAGAAGAAAGAACTCTTTGAGTTCTGGAAGTCAAGGGAAGAGTCCACTAAGGGACCTTTATTGGGTTACTGAATACCCATAAGTACTTAGCAACAAGTTGCTTGAGTCGAAAGACTACCACGAGGCATTGTATTCTCCATTTGTAGGAGAAAGAGAAGAAGAATCGAGCTTCTGTGGAGGTCGAAGCTACAGAAGAAGCTCAGGACAGATAGCGCTCTGCGTGCAAGGACTTCACAGAGAGAGTGCAGATGTCAAAGGAATCCTTTAAGGATTCAAGAAGAAAGCTCAGGAAGGCGAGTGCTTTTACGCACGAGGTCGTAACTGCAAGGAGGGTAGCGAACAAAGACATCCTTGGAGGAGTTCAGAGTAATCAAAGCTCAGGAGGGTTAGCGCTGTATATACGCAGCGGAAACTCAGAGGAAGGAGCTCGCAGGGGAAAGAGCGTGAGGGTCGAAGCCCTTGAAAACGAGAATTTCTTCCAAGCGTAGGAAGAAAACATACGGAAGGAGCTCAGGAAGAGCCTACAGCAGGAGAAGACTGACAGTCATCGGATCTCCCGAAGTAACCTCGAGAACCGTTGGATCGGGAGAAGTTGCGCGAAGTTTAACCTCTGGAGGAGGAGCGCACGAGGATAAATCTGAACCGTCAGATCTGGGTCATCAGATCTGGAATGGATACTCGACAGCCGTCGAATTTGGGAAAGCTGCGTGAGGTTTGGTTATCGGGATACCCAGAGTCCCAAATTCACGCATTGATCTGAACCGTTCATTGGAGAGCGGACACGTGTCGCGAGATCACCCACATCGGGGATTCGGGCATCGTGAGTTGGAGGATGAAGAAGAAGTCGTTCAAAGCTGCGAGGTGCGATGACACGAGGTGACAAACCAGCGAAAAGAATCTAAACCGTCCGTTGGCAGAGAGACACATGGTGGAGATCCATCACCATCGGCGTTGGGCGCATCGGGAGATCGGCATTCCCGTGGATAAGGCATCGGGGAAAATCTCAAGTGAAAAACCCGAGATAATCGGAGTCGTCTGTTCAAGAGGGACAGGTGTCGGGAATCGGACGAAAGTCGCAGATCAGGATATCGGAGATCCCGTGTACATAGGTTTCGTGCAGGTTGGAATCGCGATACGCGATTTCCCGATAAGGAATTGGAGGGTGGGGCCACACATGAGTTGACGAGCGGACAGGTGGTACCTCGCCTGTCGGGACCTCGGGAGCAGAAGAGCAGATATTTGGCACCACAGGTCACAAAGGTGTGAAGACACGATCCTGCGAGAGGACATGAGAACCGTCCGTCTGTAAGGACAGGTGTCAAAGGATTAGGCGCCATCGGCATTTTGTCCATCGGGATATCGGGGATCCCGTAGACATGGTGTTCGCGCATTTTGAAATCGCTNCGTCGAATTTGGGAAAGCTGCGTGAGGTTTGGTTATCGGGATACCCAGAGTCCCAAATTCACGCATTGATCTGAACCGTTCATTGGAGAGCGGACACGTGTCGCGAGATCACCCAAATCGGGGATTCGGGCATCGTGAGTTGGAGGATGAAGAAGAAGTCATTCAAAGCTGCGAGGTGCGATGAAAAGAGGTGAAAAAGCAGCGAAAAGAATCTAAACCGTCCGTTGGCAGAGAGACACATGGTGGAGATCCAGCACCATCGGCGTTGGGCGCATCAAGAGATCGGCATTCCCGTGGATAAGGCATCGGGGAAAATCTCAAGTGAAAAACCCGAGATAATCGGAGCCGTCTGTTCAAGAGGGACAGGTGTCGGGAATCGGACGAAAGTCGCAGATCAGGATATCGGAGATCCCGTGTACATAGGTTTCGTGCAGGTTGGAATCCCGATACGCGATTTCCCGATAAGGAATTGGAGGGTGGGGCCACACATGAGTTGACGAGCGGACAGGTGGTACCTCGCCTGTCGGGACCTCGGGAGCAGAAGAGCAGAGATTTGGCACCACAGGTCACAAAGGTGTGAAGACACGATCCTGCGAGAGGACATCAGAACCGTCCGTCTGTAAGGACAGGTGTCAAAGGATTAGGCGCCATCGGCATTTTTTCCACCGGGATATCGGGGATCCCGTAGACATGGTGTTCGCGCATTTTGAAATCGCTAACCCCGAAACTCCGATGGGATGGGAGTTATAGCTGCGGTCACGGGGAGTGGTCGCATGACTAGGGGATGAACCAGGAGGGCTAGCTAGAGAAAAGGCGCATCGCAAATCGGGGAATTGAAAGGTCTATGACCCTCGACATCAGTGATCGTGAAACCCCGAAGTTTGATAACAGTTCCTTTCCTGTGGGGAAAGTTGATCGCGAATCCAGTGCATGGCCCGAGAAGTTGAGAAAGGACCTGTGGATTTGCGTCAGATTTCATCAGTGATTCCTGAGGGAATCCAAGGAGCCGCTGAAGGCTCAGAATAGAGAATTTGAATGATCTTGTGTGAGCAGGAGGTCAGGTGAAGAGACCCTGTGGGGTGTTAGGTTGGACCTCTTTGCGTCAAGTGGTATCAGAGCGGGAATATGTTTGTATATTGCAGACAGAGGAGCAGGAGGAAGACAGAGTTGTTGAAGACTCTGTAATGATTGATTGCAGATAAGCAACGATCAAGGAGACAGTTAGGGAGACTGTAAGGAGATGAGGCTGGAGACACTCTTAGTGTGGAGTGATAGCAGCAGATCTGCCATGAAGGCAGATAGAGGTAGCAGGATGGCTACTGAAGGCCACAGGGAGAAAAGCAAGGCAGAAAATCTTGCAGAGATGGATAGAGAGCTCGCTGATATACGAGTAGAGATAGAGAAGCTTGAACTACAGATGCAACAGAATGAAGAATTGGTTTCGATATGTGAACCCGAGACTAGAGACAGCCTCGATGACTTTGAATCTGAATTGGGATCGTCTGGTGACCTCAAAGAGTGCCGGATCGGAAGAGAAGAAGAAATTCCAGATTGCCATGAGAGAAATGAGATGAGATCGACTGAGGATCTCACAGACTATCAGGAGGACAGAGAGGGAATTTCTCATTTTCAGTTGAGCAATGATAAGAGGTCACTGAAGGATCTTGAAGACTGCCAGGAGGGCAGCGGAAGCATCAAAGACTGCCAAGAGGGCAAAAATGAAAATTTTGGGGCATCTAAAGGTCTCATAAAGAGTTCAATTCAGCAAAGAGTGTTGATGAAGATGGGATCGGTTGATCTCATGGTCTGCCAGGGAAGAAGAGGAAGTGTCTCATATTGCCAGGTGGGCAGAGATGAGCAGATGAGACCATCTGAGGGTCTCATAAACTCAGAAGCGAGTTGGATTCAGCTAGGGGAGCTGATGGAGTAGATGAGCTTGGGATTCGATTGTGATCAGCGTGTACAACTGACAGCAGAAGAATATCAGAAGAGGCGAATGATGATTGGAGGAATTCCAATATTCCTGCCATTTGCCCAGGAGGAGGAAAAAATTGGTGGTGCAAATGGTGCAGCAGCAAAACAGTCGGTGAAGACTGTCAAGGGTTTATTGGTGCAGATGGTGAAGACTGCCCAAGAGGACGAAGAGAATGAGAATTCTGAGGAATAGCTCAATGATTTCGGCCAGGGAGCTGAAAGGGAAGAAGCTGTAGCACTGAAGCTGGCAGCGGGAGAAGTGGAAGAAAAGAATGAACATTCATAAGAATGGCTTGGTCTTTTCAACCAAGTAACTGAAGGGAATGTAACGTTAGAGGTTGCAGCGGAAGCCGAAAAAGAGAAAGAGCATTCTGAGGAATGGCTCAGCATTTTCAGCCATGAAGCTGAAAACAATGCAACAGGGGAGGTTGCAGAAGAAGAGGAGGAAGAGGCAGATAGCAATTGCTTTGCTGATCTGTGGGAACAGATGGAATCCCTGGAGGAAAAGGTGAGAGTGTAGGGAAGGCACATCCAATAGGTGAAGTTAGAAACAGATAAGGAAGGAGGCATGGGAGATCATGATGATCTTCTCATGTGCCAAAAATGTTTGCAGCTGAGGAGACTGCAAAAGCAGAGCCAACCATTGGAGAAGCTGGACCAAGAGATAGAAGACATCAGGGAGCTGATGTTGAAATTAGCAGACACTTCCAGCAGGGAGACGTTGAGCCAAAGAGAAGAAGCAATAGCAGTCGCATAGCCACAACAACAACAACAGATTGGAGCAGATGGAAAGCTCCAAAGACTTATTTGGGATCCAGGAGGATTTCCAACAGCTCGGAGGGGAAGCTCATGAGCAGGAGCTCATGATTTTTGTAGCTGTGGAGTATGATGCAGGAGCATCTCTCCATGTAGCCATCCAGCCAGCCATCCACGTCAGCGCGCATGCATTCAAGGATTGAAAGGAGGCGCAGCCTCATTCAAATATTTGAAATTAAATTCAATTTAATGTTTTAGGCTGGTGAGCCAGAAAAGGCATGCCTTTGCGGAGGCTGTAGATAAGATAGGCATTTAATGTGTGATCGGCTGAGATCTAGTTCTGGGTAGCAGAGTAGACAACCATTGAATGTAAATTAATACAGTAGGTAGACCTGGAGGGAAGCGCTCGATGAGCACCTCAGGTAAAAGAGATTTTGATATCTCATTTTGAGTAGTAGAGTTAGAGAGCATGTTTTGTAGAGAAGAGAAGAGCCGAAGAGAGCTTAGGAACACTTTGTAAAATAAAGGCATTTGCCAATTAATATAAGAGAAGCAGTTTTTCCTACATTATTATGTCTTATATGTATGTCTGTATGTGTTCTTTGTATATGCTATGAATGTATGTTGTGTGGATGCATTCTGCAGGAGTTGTGTTTGATTTCAGGGCTGAGAGGTTCTTTGAGGCTTCATACCGTGAGGGTATGACAGAGTGATGCGGACTCTGAACGCCGGTGCATGAGTGCACTTCTGAACTTTGAGGAGTCAGACAAAGACGTGATGAAGCACAAAATTGAAGTCAACAGCTCAGAGGAAGAATACCTCAAGGTTACCGAACACCTTGGAGGCAGAACTGTGTATCTGAGACACAGTCGCAGAAAGAATCGTGAAGGATTCTGCAGGAGCTTTGCCAAGTGGGCATCGAGTGTAAGCAGGAGGTGTTGAAGAAGGAACTCTACATAGAGTTGAGAATAAACAAAACCCTTTGAGGATTCCGAGAATCTCTACCAAGTGGGAATCGAGCGAGTGCATAAGTGTACATGAGAACCGAACTGATGAACGTTCTGTGGAGGAAAGAACTATGCCTAAGGGGCAATTGAGTCTATGTGCATATAGGCACAGGATAAGAAGAAAGAACTCTTTGAGTTCTGGAAGTCAAGGGAAGAGTCCACTGAGGGACCTTTATTGGGTTACTAAATACCCAGAAGTACTCAGCAATAGGTTGCTTGAGTCGGAAGACTGCCAGGAGGCATTGTATTCTCCATCTACAGGAGAAAGAGAAGAAGATCTGAGATTCTATAGAGGTCGAAGATACAGGAGAAGCTCATGACAGATAGTGCTCTGCATGCAAGGAATTCACAGAGAGAGTGCAGAGGTCAAAGGAATCCTTTAAGGATTCAAGAAGAAAGATCAGGAAGGCGAGTTCTTTTACGCACGAGGTCGTAACTGCAAGGAGGGTAGAGACCAGGGACATCCTTGGAGGAGTTCGGAGTAATCAAAGCTCAGGAGGGTTAGCGCTGTATATACGCAGCGGAAACTCGGAGGAAGGAGTTCGTAGGGGAAAGAGCGTGAGGGTCGAAGCCCTTGAAAATGGGAATTTATTCCAAGCGTAGGAAGAAAACATACGGAAGGAGCTCAAGAAGAGCCTACAGTAGGAGAAGACCGACAGTCGTTGGATCTCCGGAAGTAACCTCGAGAACCATTGGATCGGGAGAAGTTGCGTGAAGTTTAACCTCTGGAGGACGATCACATGAGGATAAATCTGAACCGTCAGATCTGGGTCATCAGATTTGGAACAGATACCCGACATCCATCGAATTTGGGAAAGTTGCGTGAGGTTTGGTTATCGGGATACCCAGAGTCCCGAATTCACGCGTTGATCTGAACCGTTCATTGGAGAGCGGACACGTGTCGCGAGATCACCCACATCGGGGATTCGGGCATTGTGAGTTGGAGGAGGAATAAGAAGCCGTTCAAAGCCGCGAGGTGTGAGGACACGAGGCAACGAACCAGTGAAAAGAATCTGAACCGTCCGTTGGTAGAGAGACACGTGGCAGAGATCCAGCGCCATCGGCATTGGGCGCATCGGGAGATCGAAATTCCCATGGATAAGGTATCGGGGAAAATCCCAAGTGAAAACCCCGAGATAATCGGAGTCGTCTGTTCAGGAGGGACATGTGTCAGGAATCAGATGAAAGTCGCAGATTGGGATATCGGAGATCCTGGGTACATAGGTTTCGTGCAGGTTGGAATCGCGATACGTGATTTCCCAATAGGGCATTGGAGCATGGGGCCACACATGAGTTGACGAGCAGACAGGTGGTACCTCGCYTGTCGGGACCTCGRGAGCAGAAGAGCAGAGATTTGGCACCACGGGTCGCGAAGGCACGAAGACACGATCCTGCGAGAGGAMATCGGAACCGTCCTTCKGTAAGGATAGGTGTCAAAGGATTAGGCACCGTCARCATTTTGTCCACCGRGATATCGGGGATCCCGTAGACATGGTGTTCGTGCATTTTGAAATCGTGAACCCCGAAACTCCGATGGGATGGGAGTTATAGCTGCGGTCATGGGGAGTGGTCGCATGACCAGGGGMTGAGTTAGGAGGGCTAGCTAGAGCAAAGGCGCATTGCAAATCGGGGAATTGAAAGGTCTATGACCCTTGACATCAAGGATCGTGAAACCCCGAAGTTCGATAACAGTTCCTTTCATGTGGGGAAAGTTGATCGTGAATCCAGTGCATGGCCCGAGAAGTTGAGAAAGGACCTGTGGATTTGCGTCAGATTTCATTAGTGATTCCCGAGGGAATCCAAGGAGCCACTGAAGGATCAGAATAGAGAATTTGAATGATCCTGTGTGAGCAGGAGGTCAGGTGAAGATTCCCTGCAGGGTGTTAGGTTGGACCTCTTTGTGTCAAATGGTATCAGAGCGGGAATCTGTTTGTATATTGCAGACATAGGAGCAGGAGGAAGACAGAGTTGCTGAAGACTCTGTAATGATTGATTGCAGATAAGCAACGATCAAGGAGACAGTTAGGGAGACTGTAAGGAGATGAGGCTGGAGACACTCTTAGTGTGGAGTGACAGCAGCAGATCTGCCACGAAGGTAGATAGAGGTAGCAAGATGGCTACTGAAGGCGGCAGGGAGAAAAGCAAGGCAGAAAATATTGCAGAGATGGATAGAGAGCTCGCTGATATACGAGCAGAGTTAGAGAAGCTTGAACTACAGATGCGACAGAATGAAGAATTGGTTTTGATATGTGAACCCGAGACTAGAGACAGCCTCGATGACTTTGAATCTGAATTGGGATCGTCTGGTGATATCAAAGACTGCCAGATGGGTAGAGAAGAAGAAATTCCAGATTTCCATGAGAGCAACGAGATGAGATTGGTTGAGGATCTCACAGACTGTCAGGAGGAGAGTGAGGGAATTTCACATTTTTAGTTGAGCAATAATAAGAGGTTGCTGAAGGATCTCGAAGACTTCCAGGAGGGCAGCGGAAGCATCAAAGACTGCCAGGAGGGAAGAAATGAAAATTTGGGGCCATTTGAAGGTCTCATAAAGAGTTCAATTCAGCAAAGAGTGTTGATGAAGATGGGATCGGTTGATCTCATGGTTTTCCAGGGAAGCAGCGGAAGTGTCTCATATTTCCAGGTGGGCAAAGACGAGCAGATGAGACCATCTGAGGGTCTCATAAACTCAGAAGCGAGTTGGATTCAGCAAGGGGAGCTGATGGAGCAGATGAGCTTGGGATTCGATTGTGATCAACGTGTACAACTGACAGTAGAAGAAGATCAGAAGAGCCGAATGATGATTGGGGGAATTCCAATATTCCTGCCATTTGCCCAGGAGGAGGCATAAATTGGTGGTGCAAATGGTGCAGCAGTAGAATAGTCAGCGAAGACTGTCAAGGGTGAAT
>JZKD02S1975365.1:321770-336896 GCA_000966675.3 Picea glauca | reverse complement strand
TCATTCTTATCCAAGGCATCCATTTCTTCAACCATGGCCTTCTTCCAGAGTTTACTATCCTCTGAGTTCACTGCTTCCCTGACAGTTCTAGGATCATCATCAGTAATAGATAAAGAAAAATTGGAATGAAAATCAGGTGGACTATACCTTTATGGTTTCCTTCTTTCTCTCACTGATCTCCTCAATGATGGGTTATGAGGTTCTTCTTCTTCTGCTGCTTCATATTCTTTAGATGATTCAGATTTTGCATCATCCAACTCTAGATCTATTTTATCAGGTTCCTCTTGCCTTGGTAGGAATTCCTGTTTGGACACATCTTTTACCTCTCTAAAAACAAAATCCCTACTGTAAACATTCTTCTTAGTTTCTGGGTTCCAAATCTTATAACCTTTCACGCCATGTTTATAACCAATAAAGATACACTTTTCGTATTTTTTATCCAGCTTACTCCTATTTTCCTTTGGAACATGTACATAATCATCACAACCAAACACTCTAAGATGTTGAAGAGAGGGTTTCTTTTCATTCCATACCTCATGTGGAGTTTTGTCATCCAATTTTGATGAAGGTGATCGATTGACTAGGTAACATGTTGTACCCACTACCTCTACCCAGAATTCCTGTCCTAATTCGGCATCGTTGAGCATGCTCCTTGCTTTTTCCATTAGTGTAATATTCATCATTTATGAAACTCCATTATGCTGAGGAGTGTATGGAGTAGTCTTCTGCCTTGCTATACCAAACTTCTTACATAATTCTTCGAATTCATTTCTATAGAATTCTCCACCATTATCTATTCTCAATACCTTTATTTTCTTCTTTTTCTGATTTTCTACCGGAGCCTTAAACTCTTTAAATTCATCAAATGCCTCAGATTTATTTTTAAGAAAATAAATCCATGTGTACCTTGAGAAATCATCTATGAATGAAACATAATACATAGACTTACCTAGTGATGGAACATGCACAGGGCCAAACACATCGTTGTGTATCAATTCTAAGATCCCCTTTTCTCTTGTAGCACCAGATGGGAATCTTACTCAATTTTGTTTACTATATATGCAATGTTCACAGAAATCAAAATCCATAGTGAAATTAGACATACATTCAACCATGCCTTTACCATGTAGTGTTCAAGGGCCCTTTTCTTCAATATGCCCCAGTCTTTCATGCCACAACATGGTCTTCTTTTCAGGGACGATATTGGTCTTGTCTTCTTTATTTGTCTTCTCAAGGAAAACATAACTGTTACACCCATTAGTATAAGTTATTCCCAACAACTTGTGCAGAGTTCCACACTGAACTCCCCTCATCAACACCATTTCTCCTCATACCATCTTGCAAGTGCCCTTTCCAAATACAGTATCCACTACTGCATCATCCAACTTTCTTATATATAATAGGCTCTTGGCTAGTTTTGGAATGTGCAAAACCCTAAGGGGAGTTCTAATCCTTCCATATTTTAGAAAAAACTTAACCCTTCCATGTCCCAAGATTTTGGTTGTCGAGTCATCTCCTAGGAATACATCACCACCATCGTATTTTTGATATTCAGAGAACCACTCCCTGTGAGGAGTCATATGGTATGACACACCTGAGTCGGTCAACCATACATCATGGTCTGCATGTGTACCTGTAGATGCCAGGTAAACATCACCCCCTTCTTCAGTGGAGGTTTTCACCTCTGGGGAAGAGGTACTATCGAATCCCTTTGGTTTATCAACCTTCTTAGACTTGCAATATTTCTTATAATGCCCTATTTTACCACGCTTCCAACATTTCCTCAAAGATTTTCCTGGAGACTTAGATCTACCTGTAGATTTAGGTCTCCCCCCCTGAAGACTTACTAGGATTCCTGTCTTGGGTATGCCCTCTTACAAATAAAGAATCTGTGCTATGACCATACATGTTTTTCCGCCTCATCTCTTCAGATAACAAAGATGCAACTACATCCTCATACTTCAATGTAGATTGAGTGGTACTACCAATTGCTACAACCAGATTATCCGAAGAGTCTGGCAAAGAGAATAGCAAAGTAATACAATTATCTTCTTCTTCAATCATAATATTAACAGAGACAAGTTGACTTACCAGAGTATTAAAGGAATTTAGATGTTCTGTCATAGAATCTCCATCTTCCATCATAAGATGATACAACTTCTTTTGAAGAAACAACTTGTTTACCAGGGACTTTGTTTGATACAAATTCCCTAACTTATCCCATAGTTCCTTGGTTGTAGATTCTCCCGAGACATTCAACAACACCGAATCTACCAGGCAGAGTCGAATAGTAATCCTTGCTCTTCTTCCCAACTTCTCACAATCTTCCTTTGACATACCAGTAGGTGGTGTACTAGTAGTTTGTGTACTAGTAGGTTGTGTACCAATCAACTGTGTGCCAGTAGGTTGCGTACCAGTAGGTTGTGTACTAGGATCCACATCGATCCATTGTTCTTTGTCTACAAGAAGGTCCTCCATCTTGAGCTTCCATAGCTCAAAGTTTTTACCATTGAACTTCTCTATCTTGATTCTAGAAGAGCTCACCATTCCTCTTTCTACACTTGAATCTCCACTGCAAAAGCTCCCACTAAACCCAGGTTTATCACAGACCCAAGATAAAATTGATCTATCAAGACTGAGCCAAACCCTCAGCAACAAAGGCATCCCTCTAAAGCCAAAAACAAGCTCTGATACCTCATGTAAGTTTTAAACCTGTGAACTAAAGCAACACATATATATTCTTAAGCAAAACATAAATTAATCAATGGCTCATACACATACTACACAAAGATTTATACCGGAAACCCTCAACCGGGGAAAACCTTTCTTATTTTTCGTTATATCAAATTTCACCATTCACCATATAATATATACGATGTTTTTAGGTATTATTTAGATACCAAAACCCTAATCCCTTAATCCATGATTAATTTAGAAAACCGCTAAAAATAGCAAAATCTTCTAAAACCGCAAAGATGTAGTTGTCGAACTTGACGCGCCCACACACACACATGCAAAGAATATAACATATACCCAACACTTTTTACCCTTCATCTTTTCATTCCAAGCCTTTTGTAAAACTGACCTTCCTCTGCTTTGCTCATAAATATGCCTTGCTCTCCTTATGGTTTCCTCTAAGGTATTTGGGTTATCATATTATATCTTGTCACTATAGGAGGGGGTTAACCCACTTAGAAATATTTGGCTTTTTTCTTCTCATATTTTATGAAGTAAACATAATTCAATAATTAAAATAATGTCTTCTCATATTCCTCCATTGCATGATTCCCAACATGATTTAACGAAACTCTTTCATCTTCCTTTCATAGTAATGATCAAACAAATATTTTTCTTGGAAATATCCTTTGAGTTACCTCCATGCAATCATTTTCTCATCAAGGTTCTTGACTTTCCTAAGTTGATCCCACCACATGGTTTCCTTTCCTTGCAAGTCATAGGTGTCAATTCTATCTTTTACCTAGGAGGGGTAATCATGCGGCTAAAAATATTTCTTCATTTCCAAAAACTAGGTGTCAACTTGTTGTACTTTCCAATGGTCACCATGAAAGTTGGTGGTTTGATATTCTTGATTTATCCTTATAAGGTGTCTTCTTCGGGCCTTCTCCTTTACCTATGAATAAGAGACAGATTTGGGATTCTTCCTATCCTTGAACTTGCATGAGTTATTCTAGTGGATTTCTATGGAGAATGATGGTTCCTGCTCATGTTTCTTGATTGCCTATCATTTCCATGATCATCCCTTTTTCTATGTGATCTAGATGCTGACACATGTCTAGCACTGGATGTTTTCTTGGTGTTAGAGTCTTTGTTTACTTTCTTATGCAACATATTTGGAATCTGAAGTATCTTTTCTTGAGCCTTCATAATGCTTTCATTATCATCTCTATATATTTGAACTTCTCTACACAGGCTTCTCATAGTGAAAAGCTCCTACCTATCTCTGCTTCCATTTGATTGTCTCAAAATTCTCCATGCTAAAATGTAGAACTTTGATCTCTTCATCATGGCTATAATATCCTTGATCATATTACATAACTCCGGTCCTCATATAAGAACCAAATTTTCTTTCCTTTACTCCTAATTATGTAAGAAATGTGTATGCAATAATTATTTTTAGAACATGCATAACATAAAACATTTCATCCATTAGAATAAAGATCAATTCATCATCAATTTATGATGGACATAATGAACCAATTCAAATTTTAATTTACTATATGTATTCCTCTCTGAAAAAAAATTCCAACAACTCTGTACTCATGCCTCAATATGAATTCTGAGTGAAAGGTTACTACATTTACTTGATGCAATTTCCACTCTTTCACTACTACATAAATATATTTATTAATTTATGAACATATATTTCTTCTACTCCTCAATACATTTCCAACAACTATTCATTTTCTCAAATCCAAGCTTTGATATGAAAGTTATGGTCTGGAGAAGTTTAGGTTGTTTTACCCAGTTTACTCATCTATGATTTAGGTGTCTTCTTTTACTCCCAATGCATTTTTAGGTACCCATAACCAAAATATGACTTCAAGGCTGTCTTCTGTGCATCATAATATTTCCATTGACTTCTCCTATGACACAAATGGACATCTGAGCATGGACTTATGCCTTCTGGAAGAAATCTGGTGCAAATATTTAACCCTTACTGTTTTGGCTATAACTTTCTCATACGAGCTCTATTTTGCGAACAATTTAGCTCATTGGATACCTCTCTCCAAGTTATTTTATCTGAATTGTAGGTAAAAAGTATACCAAAGTAGTTTACCAAGGAATAATCTATTGTCGTTAGTATTAATTGGCTAAAAATATCATTTATGCCCTAAAAAATGCCCCACGAGTTAAAGAGCTTAGAAAACCACAAAAAATCAGATAAAATTATTTGTTTTACTGCTATAACAACCTTTTAAATCTTATCCATTGATACCAAATTATATGAAATATGATCCATTGATCCATGCCCCATTGTCCATCGACAACTGATGTTTTCCTTTAGTGCACAAAACACTTTTCCCAACCTTTTGACCCGACCATCGACCCAACTCCCCGATAACCGATTTGCACAAAACTCTAAACCAACCAACCCGGCCATCAACAATATTCATTTACAAATGGAATTCCTTACCAATTCCATTGAAACAAGACCATTATACCATTGGTTATCGACGATCCTCAATGAATATCGAAAACACTTCGCTAATTCGGTCGACCCAACCATTGGTCGTCGACCACTTCTGGGATGACATGGAAATTGTTGACATGGAATGACGTATGGATGTTGAAGTGGTATGAAATGTAATCCTGAGGTGTTAAATTGGATGATGTTGTAAAACACATGGATGTTGACATGGAATGACACGTCATCACCATCATTCTTTCATCGACCATTGACTAATTCTCTTGGGTGACCTGAACAAATTGTTGAATTTGGTCGATGCTCGACCATCATCCCATCAATCCATCAAAAATTTTTTTTCGTTATTTGAAAAAATTCACCAAATCAGTTGACACTTGACCATAAAATCATCGTCCATTGGACATTTCCATTGGCGACCAAACCAATTTGTTTTCCAATTCGACCGACCTGACCATCGGTCGTCAACCATCTTTCTTGGAAAAATTCAACACTTAGAAACTTTTTGATATTTCCCCAATTGATTTGGACCATCGATATCCCAATCAAAACGATCTGAACCATTGATTTGTTGAAATTTTCCCATCTCTATCAGTGAACCTCGACCATCAATCCAATCCATTTCAAAAACCCCCGAAATGAATCTTGATCGTTAATCAACCCCAACCTCCCAAAAACCAAAAATGAATCTCAGTTGTCGATTCTCTAACTGCACTAATTGACCAAAAATGAATATTGGTCATTGATTTGATCAACCTTCAAAACGATCGAAACATCGTCAATTTTTAAATTTATCAAAGAAAATGTCGACATCAAACACGATCTCAGTCGTTGATTTCCAAAACTACCTACAACTCTACAACGACTATTAAAACTAAAAATTTGATCATTTTAAGTTGAATTCAACTCTGCACCTTTACATATTGGCTCAATTAAACCTATAAAATAGTTTTGAGTCATTTAGACTTGAACCTTGCTCATAAATTTGGGGACTTCTCTCTATTTTTTCACCATTTTCCCCCAAATTCGTCATTGACAAAAAATACAACAACAAATTTATCAAGTTCGCACTGAATCGAGGCCATAAAAGCTCCATGTTTGAACTTAAGGCTCTGATATCATACTGTAATGTCCCCCATCCCAACCGAGGGACATTACGGTGTAGAATAGTCATAAAAATGATTTTTTTTATAAATAATTAATTTCTTGTAGCTTTCATCTACAAATTTAAACCAGATTTAGATAGTGTCTCCAACCATTAACTAGATGCATCTACAATATGCTAAATACACACATGAATGCAATAAATATCTCATTACGACAAAATATAAATCATTCTCATTTTCATAGGTCATGCACAACAATTTAACTCATAAATACAAGAGAAAAAATAAATAAACACTTATCTTTTAACAATCATTGTGGAACCAGTTGCTTGGGATGGATGTTCCACCCAACCATAGAATAACTATTCCAAATGTCAACAACCAGTCACCCATCAATCTGAGGCTAGTAATCCACAAAAGAGGGCAGTCTACCACTATCCACTGACATATTATAAAACTCAGAACCCATTGGCATTCTCCAACAAATGTCCTAATTTTCCACCAACTCTCTTCCTCTTGACCTGTCCAACTGAAGAAATATATCCCTTCAATGATCTTAGTCCCTCTAGCATCCCAATCATTTATCAGGGTCTCTATATCATAGGTCGCTAGGAATATCTGATCTAGTAACTCAAGGGAACTTTCTTCTAAGAAAATTACCAAAAACCAACATCAAACACTTGTTGTTACAGTGCAACTCAGCCAAGAGTTCACTCTCCAAGCTTCACAACCTGCCTCTTAAGTTTTCAGCGCCAAATATGCTCCAATACACTCCATATTTCTCTATAATTTTCCCTCCGTGGATGCACCAACTCTAATCTATTTATGTTGCTTTGTCCTTATTGTTCATGCACCAAAAGTTGAATGTGTAAAACTAGTGTCCCCAACCCATACATATTTCCTTTCCTGTTCCTTGCTTGCTTAACTTATAGACTTCCCCAAGATAATTGTACTCTGTGCCACATGTTCCCAATAAATTTTGGGATGTGAGCACTCCATTACAAGGAAAATACCCTCTAGTGGAGGTTTTTGTGGAAGCCCCTATAAAAACATCCCAAAAATCTATTTATAGCAAATGAAACTAGTGGAGGAAAGCAAGAGGAGGTTCTAGTAGATGTTTTTTTATGCTTGTTTTATAAATACATAATGCGCCATTTTTTTTCTACTATGGATGCACCGGTGCTCTAAAACAATTTTCACCATGGTAGGGTTATTTAAATATATATATATATATACCCTGGTGCACAACTTAAATACTGAAGCACTAGTGTGCATCGTTTCTCTAAAAAAATGTGCACCATGGTAGGGTTATTTAAAAAAAAAATATACTCTATTGCACTACTTAAATACCGATGCACCAATGTGTCTAATAATCATGCACATCGTAACAAGGTTAAATAAAAAAAAATACCAGACGTAAAACTAATTTTTACCCTTTTCAGTGTTGTAGAGATCTCAAGCACCGGTGAAATGTTTTCCTCTCTGAAGTGCTTTGTCGTTGGTGCTTCCCTTGATTTCCTTCCTTTTGTCCATTGCTCAATGCGTGTCTTTCAAATTTTTCCAGATAGTGGGAAAATTTGGTCTTTTAGACTACATTGAAATTGTGCTTCCCTGACGAGGAAATTTTCCAAGTAATTTCTTTATTTCTTTTTAACTTAAACTTTTAGCAGATTAAAATTCAAAATTTAGTTAAATTTCCACTTTTTTTTGCACACAGTGTGTTCTAGTCGTTCGTTTCGCACCATGAATGGTGCACCCTAAAAATTTATAGGGTTCACCTAAACACCATGTCTATTTTTTGTCGATGGTGCATTTGTAAACTCTAATACAACAATGTGTTGGGTAAAAATTTATGCACCGGTGCATAACTTTACTGATGCACCGCCTAAAATAATATAGTTGATTTTTCACGATGCGTCGAAATAATGTTAACGCACCTGGGCGTTACGATAAATGACACACTGCATAAATCATATATATTATTTTATGCGATGCGTTGGTAAACTTACACACCGGTCGTTAATGATTACACAATGTACCACCATAAAAAATTAGAGTCGAAATGCCAAATTACCATAATTATAAAATTTTAAAAACATATTGGTGTGGTGCGTCACCTTTCCTATAACACATTGATGCATGTTGGGAAAGGCTAACTACAACATTAAAACAAAATTTAAAAATGGTTTTACAGTGCTTTAAAATTTTAAGTTTTTATTATTTTAGGTGGTGCGTCGGTTAAGCTTAACACACCGATGTGGTAAGGTTATACAACGCACCAGATAAAATAATATAATTTTTTTTATACAGTGTGTTATGTTACATGTGTGCACTATATATGGTGCTCGAAAGTAATATACGCACCGCGGGTGGTGCTTGACTAGTTTTTGGGTGCACCAATGATGAATTTACTTATTTTTTGAAGAAAATTATTTTTCCGTATTTATAAATAAATTTCTCATTTACTAATTTTTTTTATGTTTTATATATGAGGATTATATATTTTATATGTTAATCATGCAAATGCGTCAGTGGAGAGAGAAACAATAGTAGCAAGACCAGAGGGTTGACCTGTACAATGTTGTATAGGATTGAGAGGCAAGGGAGAGAGATAGGGATTTGTACTCTATCCCTATTACTACAGCAACCCAAGTCCTCTTAACGAATGTTTTCCTCCTTTATTACTATAAGGAGGATACATCCCTAAAGGGGCACTCTGGGTTCTTGGTAAAGATGATCGGTCGATGGGATGTCCATTGACAAGATTTTTTCGTGTCAGTCCTGATCAGTGGTACCATCCCACTGAGGAGGATATATATTTTATCAGTGGGATATCCAAGAGAGAAGAGGATTTTCCCTAATTCCCTGATATCCCAGTTTGTGTTGCAACAGAGATTCAAATCATGTACTCTCAGAGATATATTAGGGTTGATGTACATTCTCCATTGATTTTCAGGTCTATGGTGGACAACTACAAATCACTTCTTTCGATGCATAGGAGGTTAGGTGCCTCTCATTATTAGTGACGACCATTGCACACTTTACCAGTGAGGGGAAGTGCATTAGTTGAGCTCTTTTGTATTATGTTTATTTTTTAGTATAGAGGCCACGATGTATTAGACGGCCTACAATATTTTGCAGCAGTTTTGTATAGCTTTAGATAGATGTTGTACTGTGATACATGAGAAGGAGAACTTCCCTTTTTCTTCAGAGTTGTACATTTTTTGTTTTGTTTGAGAGGTTTCCGGAGACGAATCCTACTTTTGTCCGTATACCTACGAAATGATTAATGTATATAGAGGACATTAGTGTTGAATATCAAAATAATCGTAGAAAATCAAATATGAAAAAAATTATTTTTACATATATAAAAAATCAATAAACATGTAATTTACTAGAGAAAACTCCTAAGCATGGATAATCATCTGTGGTGTAAGAACATATGCCATACAACATAAAACTCCTCTTTATTTCGATGGGTCTTGATACATGGAATACATTTATCCCTTCCCATACTTCCTTCAATTCATCTACTAATAGTTGTCAGTAGACATCTATATTCTTCACTTGTCTTCTACTAGGGACTATAAGAGCCAACATAATATGTTCATTCGTCATGGATAACCATGGGGGGATATTATTATTGATCACTACTACAGGACAAACAAAATAGTGGGTGTTTTGGAGGGAATATGGGTTGATGCCATCCATGTCTATGCCAAGTCTTAGACTTCGTAATTCATCCTTGAATTTTATGGGCTATGTATCCTCTACATGCTTCATGGCTATTGAGTCTGTTGGGATTCACACAACTCCATACTCACTTTTGTGTGAGGCATGTCATCCCTGCAACATATATAATTCTTTGCAATGAAAGAGCCTTTGAATCATTGGGATTATAGGCATGTGCCTCAATATACTATGAGGAGGACCATCCAACTTACCCTTTTATCTAATTTATGGTATCTTTCATGCCCACATTTTGGACATATCTCTTTGTCTGCATATTCTCCTCTATATAGAATACAATCATTTAGAAATGCATGATATGATATGTACTCAACACCCACCATTTTCAACATCTAATTTTCCTCTTTGTAGCTATTGGGAAATATATTATCACTCAAAATAACCTTATCTTCGAATAACCTATAGTTAGTGGGTGTTAGAAATATACAATTTTATTTAACGTTCATAAAATCGACTATTTTTAATGTTGATTGTGTGACAATATTTCATAAAATATAAGGGAATTGATGGCCAATTACCTCAATATTTCCAAGAAACATGTGTTTGACATGCAAAACTTTTCTTTCAGGTTGTATAGTAACAATGTTGTCCCTAGTTGGGTATACTTGGACCAGATAGGTCCAAAGAGAGGGGTGGTGGAAGAACATTTTAATGTTTCCAGAAAGGTATAAGTGATATGAGCATCATCCCCTGGCTCATCATTCTGGAATGCATCTAACAACAATGTCTTCATGGCATTCGTATCCTGTAAATAATAATCCATACCAACCTCTATTTGATTGAATCCATTTCCATCTTATGAAGAACTAATATTGTTGTAGTCATTCCTAATTGATGAATCTGGACATAGTGGGAATTGAATAGGTGGTTTATTCAACCATTCTTGGTATGTTTCCTCTCTGAGTTGTGATATTATTACAGTCTTCTCTTGATTCGAGATTTTGGTGGGGTGCAACAAAAGATGATAGGTAGGTTTCTCATCATCGAAATCTTAATTTCAAAATTATTGAACATTAGTATATCAATGATATTAGTAAGAATAATGTAATTGGTTTGTTCAAATTACATTATACCAAAAAATTATTACCATCATTGACACAGGATTGCAGTTGGAAGATGGCATGTTACAATTGGCAGGGTAAAGAAGCTATCCATTTTCATCTACCAAATGCTTGCAGTATGTTTCTCCTTCTAAGACCTTCCAACGTTTTTGAATTGGTGGAATATTTTATGCATCTGAACTCGATTTTGAATCAGGATCCTGCAAATTTGGATACTTTTTTATTCAGATTGACATGGATAACAAAAAAAAAATAGATAATCGAAATATAAATAAAATCTAAACTTACTGGAGATGGAAAGGGATAACTCCACGATGGAATTTAAGCAATATGAAATGGGATGGAATTTGAAGAATTGGACATTTTATATTATAATTGTTTCTCCCTGCATTTGAACAAAATCAACAATAAAGTTTTAAGAATAATGTGACTTTAAGAGGAAAATGTATACTATGAAGTATTGCAGGTCATGTGAATGCATCCTAAAAGATAATTTAATATGAATATACTATTTTGTGTGTAAATAAAAATTAAGATAATGCTAAAAGCATAACGATGCACTTATTTAAACAAAACACACTAGTGCATCTATAACAATATAAAGCATCAACGGTGTTTAATTACTAACTGCACTGGTTCTCAAGATTTCAAATAAATAAAAAAGAATTGTATGATATCGTTTCTCCAAAAATATTTAGCGCACCGATGCTTTGCATAAAAAAACACATCAGTGCGTTATATTAATAAATGCACCGGTGTTTCAAAAAACTTAAAAAAAAAAACATGACATTATTTTTTACAATTGAAAAATGAGCGAGAATTTACTTTTCAAAAATCTAAATTCATAAAGTTTTTTAAATAGTAAGAAGTTATTCACTATTTCATTATTTTTTCAAAATTTTAAGGGGAGAGATTTGCAATAGAGACATACCGGGGAGCATTGTGGAGCAACAAGATACTTTGGAATAGTAGAATTATTCAGAAGATAAAAAATTGAAGGATATGGTGATTCACTCAAAACCTTTTTCGTAAATTCGTTTAAATAGTGTTAAGCTATTCACTATTTCATTATTTTGCCAAAATTTACAGGGGGGCTTTGAAAGAGAGACATATTGGGGAGCACTTTCGAGCAGGAAAATACTTTGGAACATCATAATTGTTCAAAAGACCAGAACTTGAAGGGTATAGTGATTCACTCAAAACCCTTTTGGAGAAACAAAATTATTCATAAGATTAGAATTTGAAGGGTTTTCCGATTCACTAAAAACCTTTCATAATAAAAATTTTAAATTTTACTATTGATTTTAATAATTAATTTTTTTATAATTTGTATGCCTATTTAGATTTAATTAAAATTCAAAAAAAAAAATGTTTCATACTTACCTTAAAACCTTGCTTCTTCTTGCTTATGTGACTGCAAAATTTCACCTTAGGTTTTAACTCCCTCTATCACTTCACAATTAGAACTTTTCATTTTAGGAATTTTAGATTTAATGGGCTTGTATTTCTATATATAAGGTGTTTGGCATGTGATGTAAGGGGGCAACTTATTGCATCATATCTAAACCCTTTCGGCCCTGTCACATTTTTTTTAAAAATGATTTCTGGTTATCGATGCTTTGATTTGACTATAATGCACCGGTGCACTTACTCATAAAGCACACTAGAAATGTTGTCACATAATTAAAAAAAACAAATTGTTCATTGGTGCAAAAAAAATTTCAGTTATTTTTTTCGTTCATGGTATTTTTTTTTTTTTTTCATTTTTTTTCGCTCAGCGCAGTGTTGTTGTCGATACATATCGCACTGTTGTAATTTAAAGTATTTTTTAAAATATTATTTTTTCCTGTCGATGCGTTTCCTATATCGAACGCACTGGTGCTTTCATATTATTAAAGCGCATCGGAAACCATATTTTATTTAGCTGAAAATTATATGATTTATTTACAAAATATATTTAATATTTTATTTATTTAATGGTATAGGTTGTATAATGATAAAAAAATAATGTATGAGAATATTTCAAGTAACAAAAGTTCTGATCGGTAGAATGAAAACACATCTAAAAAAGAAAAAGGAAAAAAGGAAATTTCTTTGTAAATTCTATACAAAATTAATATGTTTGAACTATATGTAAGTTTAACTAATATGTATTTGTTAGAGTGTGTCATGAAGAACCACAAAATGAAGAATCTCGATAAGATGCTTTGTGACCTAAGTGCATAGGAGCGTAAAATCTTGATGGAAAAATTACAAAATGACGAATCAGGTGAATGAAAAAATATTATTCAATATGAGTTCTTTTTTGAATTTCCATTAATAATACACTTAAGAATATTATAAAACATGTTTCAAACAATATATTAATTTGCATATGTTTAATGTTCTACATGGACCAACAACGAAGGAACAAAATTTCATGCTAAGAAAACAAAAATTATAGAAGATGTAAATGATGATGAATTGGTTCTTATCTCATTTGGAGTGGTGATGGAGGTTAATGAAGGGGGGGAGAACTTTTACAAAAATATGAGGTTTATAGTGGAACAAACTTATATACGTACTTTCCACTTACAATACATAAATCAATCCAATGATTTCAAGAACGAGGTTGTATCTAAACTACATGAAGTGTTTCTAGAGAAATGGTCAATGAGACATGTCAAAGTTGCAATAGAAAAAACATACAACAACAAAAAAGAATCATTCAAAAAACAATATTCCTAAAAATGTTTTTCTAGAATATGTATATATTATTACAAAGCATTTCTTTATTAATATCATTTTTGTTATATTTAGTTTTCATATATCAATATAAAAATAGTCTATTGTCATGTTTTTCAGGATGATTATGAAAATCCCAAAGGATCAATGAGCCGATATCTAAAATATGCCAGTAGGAATGTCCAAAAAAATGTATAAAGAGATGGTCAAAGAAATGGACATAATTGCATCATAGGAGGAGCCATCTCAACAACAACATGCTTCAAATGTATGAAATCGTTGAATTTTTCTATTAGGTACATATAAATAAATAATTTAGCATTAAATATTATTTTTCAAGTAGTTTCTTGGAGAAAACAAAACAAAATGGAACCCATTTAGCACATAAAACAAGACGACAAGGAAGAAAAGGGTTGATAGCAAAGTTTGCGAGTAATTTTTATTTCATTATAACAACTTAAGATTTCATTTTTGTGTATTTTAAGTTTTTTTACAACAACCATCCTTGAATGTCTTCAAACATGTGCTAACATACAAAGAAGAGCCATTGAAAGAATTGATTAACATTTGGTTAAGTATGGGTTGTGAGTATATGCTGGAATATAAAAAAAAAAATTGTGGAATTTGTAAGTATCTATGTTGTTTTACTTCTCTCATTTTACATTTAATGGAACAAAAAAACATCATTTATATTAAATCTATGATTTATTGTGGGGTATAAAAATTGTAGGAAACAAAGTATGGAAATGTGCCAACATAAGAGTTGTTGACAGAAGGCATAAAATTTGGTTTTGAAAGAATGTGTATCATTCATGACTCAATTCTTTCTATGGTTGTTATCCACAATTTTGGTCATTGTGATGATGTTATGATAATTTCATGATGATGGAATATCAAGCTCTTCAATAAGAACATTTTCCTGAGAAAGGTTACACTTATCAGCTTCCAGAAATCACATTTTAAAGATAGTTCGCAGGCTGCATATATACTCTCCTGCGAGAATGCCTGATTCTCGCAGGCTGCTTTCAGCTTGGGTGCGAACTTCTCGCACTGTACTCATGGTTAGGGTGCGAACATGTTCTTAAAGAAGGAAAAGGATAAGATCTCGATTCTTCTAGAAGGGAATCTTCTAGAAGGATGAGTTGGCTTTCGAATGGTTGGCAAAGTACTGACTTTCCAGATATCTTGGGATCATTCCCTATCCAGGTAACTAATCTATCTTCTCCTATATATTGAGGAGATTGCTCATGGAAAAGGTTAGAAGCAAGCTAGCAAGAGATTGATTGGAGAATTGTTGAAGCCTGTATGAAGGACTGATGCT
>JZKD02S1975365.1:293009-309291 GCA_000966675.3 Picea glauca | reverse complement strand
TTCAATACAGTAATATGTCCCTTTCCCATAAAGATGATGTCACTTTATTACATGATTCCTTGATCACATGTATAGACTAGATATTGAATATATTAACTTGCCTATATTCCGATTGATTTGTACTGTGGTGATCTGAATGGTGCAAGAGCATTGGAGTATAAATCTTGGAACAACAGAGACATAAGGAAAGCGTTCACAAGGTATGCCTACAATCCTTACCTCTTAGTTCATTCAATAGGCTAGATCTAGGGAAAGAGTAGTATTCTGTTCTGTTTTGTTCTAGATCCGGGTGGATCTAGGGAGATCGGTTCATGTCCGCACTTACGGATTAATCCTGAAACAATGGTACATCTCTTTTCAATTTACATTCATGTATATTATTTATTTTAATATTCATTATTCTCCCCAATGTAGATACACTCATTACACTTTAATTTTATTTTTGTAGATGGAACTTGAAGAAGAGGAAAAAATTGAGGAAATCAACAAAATATTTTGCCAAATAACCCAAGTCATGGAAGTAGCTCGAGCACTAAAAATAGTTCCAGTGAAGAATGATGATCAATATATTTGGATATCAATGCAAGTTGTATTTTTTGAAATATTTGTCTGTGAAAATCAGATATTTTGTTTAATGTATTGGACATAGTGTCCCAATTGAAAGACAAAGGGTTACCAATAAGTGTCCCATTTTGTATGACAAAAAGTCTCTTATTAATATATAATAAAATATGTTTTATTTTATTCTATTGCATTGTCCAATGGCGCTTTGAAATGTTACATCCATGATTAAATATATTGATGATTAAATATTATAATGAAAAGATGTAAAATATGATGATATAAAAAATTAATCCAAACATCATATCCAAATGCACTACTCAAAATTTAATTTATATGAATACTATTATAATATATATGTCAATTTTTTTATGAACAATGGAATTAAAAAATAACAATAATTTCACTGTCACGGGTCAATAGTTTTAAAAAGAGAAAATGAACATCGATGCGTTTAATGCTAAAAAACATTGTTGCTGTAATAAAATGTGCATCGGTGTTGTAAAAGAATGAACCAACACCGATCATAACACTATTTTAAAAACAACAATTATAATAATAAAAAATTCCCACAATGGGCACTCAAATTTCACTTTTACCCATGAGGCTTGGCTCAGATTCCCCAAGGTTGATTGTACTTAGCCCCCATGTTCTCATAGTTATGGGATCTGACGTTTCCCACCAACCCCTCTTACATGAGTTTAATGATTGGGCTCTCATATACTCAAAACAAAGTTAGAAAGGTTCACTCAAAGTAATATGTTTAGAAAAATGGATTGGAATTAATACCCATGAAAAGTTCTCTTCCTCGCCCCCTGTTGGACTCCTTTCTTAGAAATTCCTAGACATTCCCCTCTCTTGTGGAAACTTAGCCATTGATTATTTTGTTTGTGTCCACCCCTAGATGTCATATTTATTTTGTTATTACGATCATATAATTTTTTTAAATTACATATTTGGGCCCATGACGATACATCGTATTTAATTACACATCGCTAAAACATGGATTATAAATGGGGTTGTTACCCTACCTATTCAGGAATTTAGAAGAGGCCTATAATTATTTCCTTTAAATTTATCTATAATAACTCAAGAAGTTGAAGGGAGAGTTGTGATATTTATTGTTTTGTTTTTGATGTTTTGTTGATGGAGTAGGTTAGATAGGATATTTTTATCTTTTAAGATTTCCTTTTAGAACCAATGATGATTCTATTTATAAATAGATATAGTTTTGATGAAGCTTGTGATGGTATACTTTTGTAGTAACTATATGCTATAGAGTCTTCCAAGGATGCTCAATGTATAATCTAATTTTACAATTGAAATATTGAATATAATGTCATTTGATATTGGGGTGTTACTATATATTGTATAATGATACCAAGGTGGTTTTTTATGAGTGAAACTAGGTGCAATAACTACTTTCTTTACAAGACTTACGCATAAATGGAATCCTGACTAAGCCATTTCCCAATAATTTTTCCAAAGTGTACAAAGTGACCGAACTACATGACCTATGCATCCACTATAAGGTGAACCCCCAAGGGGAGAACTATGGTGAAACCTTTCCCTTTAGAACCCACCTTTCGAGGCTTATCTCCAAAGAAGGGGATTCCTCCATGAGTTCTCATGGAATTTAATACGCATCTTTTATTATCCATTTATATGATCGAATGAAACTTCTGAGATCACTTTGTCTCTTACAAGTTAACAAGTTATAAAGATTTATGTTACTACATCACTATTAAGCTCATAAGAGTAGATTTTATTGGCAAAGTCTAAGGAGGTATACATACCCTACCCCCTATGGATTTGAACATGTGACCTATTAAGAGGAAACACATGTTCTTAACCATTAGGGCTACTCAAATTGGACATATATAATAACATATTAAACTCTTAATAAGTATATTTGATAATTACATCTACCCACCAAAAATAAGAATATAATTAAAATAGGATAATCTCATTCACATTACATGTACATCATTCAGGATTTATGAATAAAAAAATAAAAAACTAATAATTCTTAATCGCATTCATTGAGTGAATAATTACATGTACATCATTCATGACTCATGAAAGAAAAATTAAAAACTAATATTTCTTTAAGAATGGCATAAATCGGTGCCTTCATTCATTTATGTGTTAGTATATGTTATTATAGTCCATCGCTATTTATATGGATACTTAACATCAGTATTTTAACATCAATTTATGTGTTATTATATGTTATCATAGTACATCACTATTTATATGGAGACTTAACATCAATTTATATGTTATTATAGTCCATCACTATTTATGGAGACTAACATCAGTCTTTTTTTTATGGGTAAAGAAGGTCAACGTGATGGAGACTTAACATCAATTTATATGTTATTATAGTCCATCACTATTTATGGAGACTAACATCAGTCTTTTTTTTATGGGTAAAGAAGGTCAACGTGATGTATTTGTGAGGGATCTATATGTAATTAAAAGTAAATTAGAATGAAATAAAAATTACAGCAAATTATAACATTTTAATTATATATTCAAATTTTGATATTTATAATAAATACAAATTAATAATTATTTAAGAAATTTTTTTAATTTATTAACTAATTAATATTACAAATATTTAATATTTAATATCATTAAATATAAAATATTGCAGTTAAAAATGTGTTTTTTAATTTATTATAATAAAATTTTAAAAATTAATTTAAATATTTAAATTTAAATTTTTCAAATGATATATTATTTAGATAACACATTACTAGGTAATATGATTCAATTATTTAGATAACACATTACTAGGTAATATGATTCAATTTAATAATGATGATGACCATAATTGATTTTATTTAAAATCAACTTTAATATATTTAATTTTAACACATAATAATTAATTTTAATAAATTATGAAGCTAAATATTGTTATAAATATTTTACAACCGCAAATCCAATGTATATTGGAAAACACTGAGAGTGTCAACAGTTATACAATTATTTTTAAAATAGGGCTTTTCAATCGAGATTGCGTATTCAGCTCGTATATATATATATATATATATATATATATTGATTCGTCTGGTAACGTAAGTCACCATCTAATGACGGATGAGAGATGAGAGATAAACGCTAATAGCGTCATGATTACTGTGTAGCAATCTCTACCACCATGAAATGGCGTCGCCGAGCGTTAAGTGACGTCCCATTCCTTGCAATCGGAACAATCCCGACATGCAGTTTCTTCACTTGGGCCTACACAGCAGCTTCTAAGAAAGCGAGAAAGAAAAGAGTTTCTTTTTATTTAATTAGCAGATAGAATTATCACCGTTGTATCATTGTAGTTGTGGGCGACGTTTGAATTAGGGTTATCTATCTGTTGTGTCTGCTTGTTTTTATTTCCATTGCTGTTATTGTTATTTTGATTTGGATTAAATAATTGTTTTTCTTCTATCCGGTTGTATGGAGTATGGGTTTTAGCTGTTGTTTTTCATGAATAATTTTAGTCCCTGGATTAATGTTTTGTATATTTTTGCTGGAATTTCAATTCTAAAATGAAAAAACATTCTTCAAACATTCTGACAGAGAAGAATTGATGAAATTTCTGAAATCCATTCTTATGCCATCATTGACTGAAACGATCCCACAAGTCAAGAAAAGTAGCCTCACTGAAATTATCCAACCAGTCAACCTAGCTTCAATTTTGGTTCCTCACATCCAAACTCACCTAAAATTGCAAGCACGAGTAAGGGCAAATATTTATGATGATTTCGATTGTTTAGATTATTGATAAAATCTCAACCACTCATTTGAAGTTAACATCAACTCATATATATGTATTTAAATCAAATTGGTGTTTAAATGTTACAGATGATTAATAAATAATTGAAGTTATCATAATACTAGTTTATT
Organism: Picea glauca; assembly: GCA_000966675.3. NCBI lineage: Eukaryota > Viridiplantae > Streptophyta > Pinopsida > Pinales > Pinaceae > Picea > Picea glauca. The sequence continues at coordinate 304,824 of JZKD02S1975365.1, read as the reverse complement.
TTATTATTTGTATATATAAATGATAATATTAATAAATGGTATTCTTTATAGATTTGGTAAATTCATTTATTTAGGTGAGTTGATGATCCACAATTTTTTTGTAAATGTGAAGATCTAAAGTTAAGCTATATATATATATATATATATATATATATATATATATATATATATATATATATATATATATATATATATGATTTAGAATTATAATAAAGTTATGTTAAATTGTGTTATATGTTAAATTTATAGTTAATAGAAATTCTGTATCCTTAAAAACAAACAAACCAATTTCTATATCTAAAAAACAAACAAATCAATTTTTTTTTGCAATAATCTGCAATTAAAATGGTACTTGATAAATTCATCACCCTTTAGAATCTATGCAAGAAGTTAGAAATCTTTGCGAATTAGTCTCCAAAAATAAACATCCTAGAAATAGCTATTTCTCCGGGATGTATTCTCAATTCAAGATGCATATTTTTAGTGCGAGTGGTGCTGATTTAAAATGTGACTTAATAATTCTTACCAAAGTGACACCATGATTAAAAAACGAGTTAAAAGTAGAGTTTCATTTTGGAATTAACTCACCTATAACCTTAGATTCATTGAACATGATTATTTTGCTATCAAGGGAATAACACGTGTTCTCTACTATCTTTAGTAGAGAACCAGGCTAGGTTTTTTATTCCTTGGACATGATAAGGGAAAAGCATGTGTACTCTATTGTTGTTAGAGAACCAGATTGTGGTCCTACATAGTTAGGTTAAATGGAGATTATTAAAACTTTTGTGTTTCTCATTCTCGAGTACGATAAGAATATATTATTACAAGATCTATTAGTTATTGTGTGTATTATGTAATTCTTTTTGTTTATATATTAGACGTGAGCAAGTTTGATTTTTCCATATATATATATATATATATATATATATATATTTGATTTATTAATCTTTTTTTATTATGTTTTTTCATTATTATATATTGACCTTCCAAAAGAATTCAATTCTTAATTTTTCTACGTCTTTAAAAATGGGTGGTTATCATGTATATATTAATTAAAATTAATATTTGATTTTCAACAATCTATTTTATTATGTTTTTTCATTATTATATATTGATTTTCCAAAAGAATTCAATTCTTAATTTTCTTAATTTTTCTAATACATAGAGTAAGTCTTTAAAAATAAGTGGTTATCATGTATATATTAATTAAAATTAAAACTTGATTTTCAACAAAGTGGAAAAAAAATTATAAGTAAAAGACATAAAAATTTAAATTTCTCAACCATGTGTGAATTAAAATATATTAAATAATTTGAAAGATAATAAAAATATGTGTAAGAACATAATATATGGAAAAAGGTAACGAATTTAAAAAAAATTAATAAAGTGAAAAAAAAAAAACTATAAGATAAAAATAAAAATTTCTTAACCATGTGAGAATTAAATATATTAAATAATTTTAAAGATAATAAAGATATTTATCTAAAAACCTAATATATGAAAAAATATAATGAGTTTGCAAAGAATTAATGGACAATTTTTTACATTGACTCGGTACATAACTAATAGAGAGTTACTATGATTCTAAGTGGTTTCCAAAAACAATATAATAAAGAATTAGGATATTCAAAGCCATTTTAATTGAATACTAATTTTTATACATAATATTATATTAAAAAATCTATAATGTTGATATATAATTCAAAATATGTAAGAAAGAGGAATATTGGAACTTATAATATAACAAGAGAATCTTAATTAGTTTTTACATTGTTGAGATGAAATTTTAAAATAAATGAGAAATGTTAATGCATTGTATGTTATTGACATGATTTAGTTTCATTGTATGTTGTCTTTGGTGTATATGAGTTAACTATGAAATGTGGTTGTTTTTGGCTTTATTGAGTCAACAATGCAATGTGATAAGGTGTATATCTATGGTGTTATATTCTATATTGAAAGTTTGTTCCATATTAATATGTTTATTATTTTTTATTTTCATTAATTACAATAAGTGAGATATATTTAATTGTAAAAATTTGAGAATAATTGTATTTAAATTTTTACATTAACATTTAAAACTAATAAAAATAATATTACAATATTATATTTATTAATATTAATTATGAATAAATTTAAATTAATTAAATTTAAATTTAAATCTATAACTAAATATACTAATTTATAAGTCACTTTAAAAAATAAAATTAATCTTAAATTATACAAAAAGATATCCCAAATTACTAAATAAAAGAAATTTAAAAATATATTACACATTATCTATCAAATAGATATAATATGAAATATATTACACATTTTTCTATCAAATACCTAGCTATAATAAGAAAGCCATAAAATTATTATACATACTTCAAGAATAATTATATACCATACATTTAATAATAATATAATACTAAAAATTTGTATTATATTAACTATAAACAACTCAACATTAATTTTTATTTAAAATATAAAAGTCTAATTATCAATTATATATTTAAAAAATTAAATAATCATATTAATTTTTAATTAGAAATAAATAATTTATTAATATTATTATATATATAATTATAATTATAATTATAATTATAAGAAATCCATTAGTAAAAACAATTTCAAAGTACAAAAACAAAATATCCTAAGGAAACCTACCCACCCTCTAGTATAAGGTTAAAGAGAACACATTCTTAAGGTGTTTTTATGCAACGACTCCTGCATTATGACTACAAGTGAAGCAAAAGTGCAATTTTAATTTTTTTTTAGGAAAGAAGGCGATGATGACAATAGTTAACCACACCACTGACGACGAATGCAAGCACACAGTCCAGGCAACATGCAGCTAAGACTCCACATACAGGCACAAGAGCAACTGGGTGAAACATGCGTCGAACAACAAGGAGAAACGACTACATGTCCGACACAATAGGACCACGCCTACAAGCCAAAGGACAATGTGACATACTCCTCGTTACGACAACAACTCTTTAACAGGTGCAATTTTTTTTTATTTTTTTATTTTTTTAACAAGTGTGTGCGCGTACAAGGGAAACAAACATATTCGACTCTACTTCGCCACCCGACAACTAACAAGACGCAACCACGATGATCACAACAAGACGACATACGACGTACAATAGGCAACTGCATGCATTAACGACGATCACTCAGAAATAAGTCAGACTGACTACCCATCCATCCTACCCTGTAATGGTTAGGACCTCCAAGACACATAAGCAACGCTCAAGCCCAGGTTCCCATCGATTTTAACCATTTAAGGTCTTAGGGCTGGCGACTATTCTGAGGAACATGGAGGTGTTTACATCCCGCCCGATTCAAACAGACCAAGAATGAAATGATTACAACCAAGTGCAATAGAAGTTAAATGAGCAACACGTCCTCTTATGAAGGCGCAAGTAAGAAGGACTCTGATACCGACCATCCATGATTAAGACTCAATGAAATAAATACATACCAACTACTCCATTTGATTCCATTAAGCGGTGAGTTACCCAATACTGTACATTTAGTTAATAGAAAATCCCGTTGAATGAATCGTAATAATTGATTTCGGTTTGATTCAAGGACCCTACAATTTACACGTTATCAAGCGTAATGAAATCACCATAACCTCACCATAACATAACCATATATTTTCTTTCAGATTATAATAACATTGCAATTCAAATAACGAGGACTTTACATTTTAATTGTTATGATCAACAATGAAACTACAAACACCTGACCATAAATAACCATATCGTTACTTTTATATCACGGTAGCATTGCAATTTAACTAATAATAACCAGACACCTTATTTGTTTCATCACAATGGAACTATAATATCATTACCATAAAACGAGAACTCGTTACAATTTAATTTACCATCTCTTTGCATTAAAAGGATCCCCTTACAAGACAATGACAACTAAACAACCAGTAAGGCAATTAACTCAGTCAATTTCGACCTCCAATGCGAGACCAACCTTGCATGTTTAAGATGCAGAATGACATTATGGTAAAATCTAAACTATTCTTAAACCAACTCATTGAGACATTTTAAATTACAAACAGGGCATCGAGATACTATTTAATTCATTTGGCCTTAAATAATAATGGCTGCTATGAGTGTTTGTTTTAAGGTTGAAAGCTAATAATCATGTAGGTATATGACAATGTCCCAAGAGAGACTTATGTACATCTCAGCAAACCTTGCCCGAAATTCTCATTCCACAAATAAAAAAAGGAAATACTTCATGACTCTAACTATACTAATCCAAGCTTAACAGTTTCATTCCATGTAAGGATATCTAATTAAAAATTGCCAGGATATAAAATAATATTACTAACGGTTTCATTACTAATAATAATATTCCATATAAAGTTATAGAATTACCATATAAGGATATCTAATTAAATTGACAGAATATACTAACCAATCAAACCTTAACCATTTCATAGCCATATATGAATACCAAATTTAAAATTCTATAAGGTTTATATACTTTGCTCATTTAGAATAATAAGGACAAACTACACTATGGTAGATCATGGGTAATTCGATGCACCACATATAATGATAGAACAATTAAAAACTAGAATAAAAGATAATATTAATTAAGGATAATATTAATTAAAGCCATTATTAATTAAACAACAAAAATCCAATTTACCTTTGGAAGCAAGGAATACATCACAGGCTATACATGAGGGGCGATGATCATTACATTGATGTTCACCCACCATATAATTCTATAAATCTGCAGGCAATGAATTCAAGGCTGTCTGAAATAGCCAGTGACTGAGGGCGAGTAATAAGGTAAGGAAAACACAGGTCAACTAAACAAGAGAATCGCAATGTCCATAAGTTTCGTTGTCTATGAATTAAACATTCCCTGTCTGTAATTACATTCTTTTCTACGACAGAATTCGCACAGCAAGCAGTCCCGGTTTCACTCAAGGAGAAGCACTCGGTCAAGCATCTTCATCAAACATTTTTAAAAGCATAGAAGTATGAATACAAAACGCAGCCAAAATTTCAGCATGGAGTGGCCATAGAATAGCAACGCAGACATTAAATAAGAGAAAATCGTGGTAACCCAGCAACAAACTCAGTCAGAGGTCAATACAATCCAGGCCACATTCACCATCTTAGCAAGTTTAAAATGCAATGTACAACACTGACCAGGTAGCTAGATCACAATGCCAGAACGAAATTACAGTGATAATTCACAATGAAATTGCCGAAGGGAATGTTTCAGAACCAATCATTCAAACAAATTGCGAGTACACTCATTGCCAGAATGAATTCTCAAACTAAATTTTACAAAAACGAAATGACAGTACACTCATTGCCGGGATGAATTCTCAAACTAAATTTACAAAATGAAATGACAGTACACTCATTGCCAGAATGAATTCTCAAACTAAATTTTACAAAAACGAAATGACAGTACACTCATTGCCAGAATGAATTCTCAACTAAATTTTACAAAAACGAAATGACAGTACACTCATTGCCAGAATGAATTCTCAAACTAAATTTTACAAAAATGAAATGACAGTACACTCATTGCGAGATTTAAAAATGACCCCAATCAGATATAAACACCCACAACCATATGTAAATGCCCACATTAAAACAGAATGCCCACATAAATATATCAACGCCCACAAGGATATGGAAACGCCCACAGTGATACCAAATGCCATTTGAAATATTTAAATGCCCACGGCAATATAAAAACGCTCAGATTAAAACAAACGCCCACGACAACATGAAAATGCTCAGATTAAAACCAAACGCCCACGACAATATATAAAAGGCCCACAGTCATATAAACACACAGCCATAAAATCTCTTTTATCCCAACTGACATGCAACAACAGAGTAAGAAGAAACATATTATAACTGAAACACAATTTCAATCGCCGAAGAACAAGGCAAGAAAACTAATCAATCCAACGAGAACCCAAGAAGATGGAAGTTAAGTATTTTTCATCTCACAATGCCAATACAAAGATGTTGATGAAAATAAGAGAGGGCTAAGGTCCTAATGCCTTCTATCATGCAAATGAAAAACATACAGTTGCCTTAACTCCCGCCTCGAATGATGACCCCGCGCTCCGTTCCGCTCTTGCTCCACGCCGCTCCCGCTCGCCGACCGTAGAGACTACACTGGTACCTCCCAATCAATCGCTAGGGGTACTCTGCTTCCCCCTTATCCCCTTGAGCCGCAAAGGGGCCACACACTATCCAGATGGTAGATCTAGCTTCCCAACTCGCCTCGCAAGGCTGAGCTACCACTCCTATCCGAGCTGGAAAATTTCCAACTCTCCACAAGTAATCAGTCAAGTCACAAATCCGACAGCGTAACGTTACGTTAACAGCCGATCCCTTTCTTCCTCATCTTCCCTTTCTTTTATAGAGTTTTTCCCACCTCCAACTTTCCCTAAATCACATTTTAATTAAGTTTTAATAAAAAAATACTAAATGATCTCCTTCGCACAAGTGTCATCCATCCCCCTCTTTCCTCAAGTAATTATTTTCTTTAATTTATTAATTTACTCATTTCCCTCACCCACCTAGAGTTGCCCCTAAATTCACTCCTAGGTGTTCCTAGATTCCCTTACAGGTTTAATTACTTTCCCTAAAATGAAGTTGCTAATTTTAGGTCATTTTAGAAGGTTCTTAATTGCAGATTTCTTACTATGTTGACCTCACTTTTTACCATAAGTTCCCATCTTTCCTTTATTATGTTTCCTCCATTTACTTAGTTTCCCAATTCTATTTTTCCCTTCTTTCCCCCTTTTTATTAGACCCAAAATGGCAGTTGCGCTATTAAATCTTTCCCATTTATTATTTATTTAATATCTTTTGTACTTTCACAAGTCAGGAAATAATTTCTTCTTTGCAAATTTTTAAAACCATTAGTTTTAATTAAATTCTTACTCTCTTCATTTACCCCAAGAATTTTATGAAGACCAAACTATTACTAAAGTGGGTTTTTGTTTAAAAAAATTATTTTTATTCTAGGGTCTTTTTCTTAAGGTTAGACTAAATTTTTACCCTAGAAAAGTTTTAGACTTAGGACTTAGATTCTGAACTGGGCGACACTTGGTTAGGGAATTTGTTCAAGGATTTATTAAGGCATTAATGTCTTAGGGCCATCTAGGTTTGTTTCTTCATCATCATCAATGTGACGTGCCCTTCAGGATGCACTACATGTTCCAAGGGTGCCACTCGCCTCATTCGTTTCTTTTGCGCGACATGCCCTTCAGGATGCACCACATGCTCCAAGGGTGCCACTCGCTTCCTATGGTTTTTTTGCGCGACGTTCCCTTCAGGATGCACCACGTTCTCCAAGGGTGCCACTCACTTCTTGTGGTTCTTTTGCACGACATGCCCTTCAGGATGCACCACGTGCTCCAAGGGTGCCACTCGCCAACTTGACTGATTGGTAGACATCTATAACCCCTGGAGTCAACACTCAACTAGGTGAACTTGTGGGAGACTAAGGGCTTTAAGGAATAAGGCCCCTGCCTTATTGCGTGCCCCTTAGAATCATCGTGAGCGACTGTCGCAGTTTCCCTCACAGCATCGTGGATCCTCTCGAACTAGGTAATCAGTAACCTACAGTTCGAGCCACGACATGAGTGCTATTAGGCTATGGCATGGATTCTGTCCACCCCTCTCCCTCAACCTCTCTAGAAATCATGTGTGGCCCCTTTACTCCATATGTGAGTCTGGTCAGCAAGCTATCGTCAGCCTGCATCATCAACAATCGGGTCAGAACATGTCAACATCATATCATCAAATCAATGAAATATCACGGTAAATAAATCAACCCAAATAACACACTCCCTGACTCAATCCAGAGTCTAAGGGGTTCCACCGATGCCTCTACATCCTCAAGGTCCAAAACCCTGCACACTCAATAAAACTGAGTCAATAGCACCTGTCTACGTCAAGCAGTAAAACATCATGTCATCTATCATAACGCATCATAATCAAGGATAAATGTTTTAACATCATAAAAGTTCAGATCACTTGCGAGAAAGTGTCCTCAAAGAACAAGTTTTCTCAGTGCACCGGAGCGGGATGTTACAGACAACATCCCCCTCCTGACACAATGACATTGACGAACAAGACTAGAACCTCAAGGCACATGAACCAAATGCCCTGAAGGCATTCAACCCATGCGCAAAAACAAACTTACAACGCTCGACAACATTAACACGGAAGGCACCGACTTCAACCAAGTTATCATTCACCGCTTTCCAAATAGGGCACGCCATGATCCCCTCATCAGGATTCATGTCATCCCGAGGTGATAGACGCTTCAATAACCTTGGCGCAACACATCCTATCTAGACCAAGGACTCTAGAAAACGCCGACGCGCTAGCAGCCAAATACTGACAGGGAGACTATACCCACACCCCACACAAAAGGTCGACGAGACACAAGATGACGACTACTAAGGAAGACACGGCTTCGTCAACCATCCGACCCATTCATCAAGTCTAAACTAGTCAACAGTTACGAATTGTTTTTGACATTGAGTATTCATCAAAATTTAGCAAGTCTAAATTATAATTTAGTCTTTAACTTATCAATTGATTAACAATTAATACAATCCAATCGTCCATTCTACTTTTCACGATATTTGTTACTTTCAGTATAAATAACATCACCTTCGAATCAATAAACAATTCTACAATACAATCAAGCATTAATTTCAATCGAAATAAATTCAATTACGAATCAGTTCGGCACTGATGCATTATGATTTAATGATTAACTACAATTTAATTTAGCAAGATTAATATATACTTTGGTCAATACTCCTAAACTCATTTAACCGTTAATCACCATCTAAAAGGGTAATTCTAAGTAATCCATGAAATTACCATCTAACTATCAAATGAAAATATATAAGTACATTAGCCACATCAATGTAAAATGCTACAATATCACACTTGTCATCAATTGAATTACACATGTCATCTATCTAAGATAATTGTACCAAAAATAACTAGTTTTCTATAACATTAAGAAGGGAACTAATGACTGCTAACATCGTTGTAGCAATTGACATCGATGTGGCAATTAATATTAAGAAGGAAACTGTTGTCCTTTGACATTTCTATATAAATTAGCCTGGAAATTAGCATGACCAGTAACCTCGCTGTAGAAATTAATGTTTGGTAGTGAGAACGTTGTGTAAACACTCAATTTGAAGGAGAATAATAATAAAAAAAATAATACAAACTGCAGAAGGATCAACTCATGGTCATTCAACAACCAAAACACAGTCGACATTTACAGAAATTTCTTGTCCATTCAACGACAAAGATCAATCAATATTTTAAGGGAAAAACGTGTCCAATCAACAACAACTGTAGTCCATAATTTAAGGGAAAAAGGAAATCAGAGTTACATGGAAAAAGCGTGGTCATTTACAGCAAATTCAGTCACAATTTCAAGGGAAAAATCGTGGTCAATTAAGGCAACATCATAGTCATCATTTAAAAAGAAAATCGTTGTGCCAGAACGCACCAGAAAGAAACCACATTTTTTTTCTGTCATTAAATAATAATCAATTAGATGTACCAACACACCAGAAAAATGTAGTATACCTTTGATGGAAAATCATGGGAATTTAACAACAACTTAGTCAATAGATTTAACAGCAAATTCGTGGGCATATTCAACAAATTAAGTCATTCGTTTTATTATCAAATCTATGGGCGTTTACAGCAAATTCAGACACGTTTTAAATGGAAAATCATGACTTCCCTTTTTCATTGCCAGGATGCCAAATGCAACACATACAGGAATAACCAAATGCCCTTCCCTTACCAAGATAGCAATTATAAAAATGTAGATTGAGGAAATGATTTCGTTTTTCCATTGCCAGGATACAAATATAATGCAAACATCAATAAAACAAAAACGTTTTTCCATTTCCAGGATACTAGATATAAAAAAGCTGACAGGAAATCAAATTGTTTTTCCATTGCCAAAATACCAATACAACGTAGACGAGAATAACAAATAAAAAAAAAATTCCATTCTAGGAGACCAATAAAGAAATGCAAACATGAAATCAATTCATTTTTCCATTTCCAGAATACCAAATATAAAAATGCATACAGGGAATCAAATCATTCTTCCATTGCCAGAATACCAATACAACGTAGATAGGATAACAAATAAAAACATTTTTCCATTCTAGGATACCAATACAAAAATGCAGACATGAAATAAATTTGTTTTTCCATTGCCAGAATACGAAATATAAAAATGTAGATAGTAGTAAGAGAAACAAGGATCCAATGGGAAAATTCATTGAAATGATCTCATGGATTCTATCAGTCAAGGCGCAGAGAAAAAAAACAAGGATGCAAGATAATCCATACGCAGAGGTATTTTATAGATGGCGCAAGTAAAACTATCAGCCAAGGAAAATAATGGAGGTAGACGGCTGACAGGAACGTCCTTTGCTCATCATCCATGCATAGAAAAGAAGGGCGTTGAGATCCATAGGTCTATTAACACCAAAGCGATGACCATAGATCAGGCTCCTGGCCAACTGCTCAGGCGAGGACTGATGAGCTAGGAATGAAAGGAAAACACAACCACAATCTTCACAAATCAATACACCATAGGGCGATCAAGACATGTCAGGAATCGAAGGCCATGGGATTCAATCAATCATCGAGCTATAGGCTATGGAAACATTCAGTCATCAACTAGAACACTAAGAAAATCAATTTACTTACCCGTTTAAACATGTAGATCCAAAGTATAAATTCTACTACAATCTACCATGCAAAAATAAAGAAAGCGTACCATTTCATGATCACCCGCTCTGAGTTGATGTCATACGCGCTTCATGCAACTCCTCTTGCCGACCAATGAGACTTCACCGGTACCTCCTAGCCAATGCTAGGGGTACTCTTCTTCCCCCTTAGCCCCCCGAGACACAAAGGGTCCACACACACTATCCAGAGATTCAACTAGCTCCCATCTCGCCTCGTAAGGCCGAGCTACCACTCCTCAGCGAGCTGGGTATCCCAAATCCCACAAGCTAAGTCAGTCAAGTATGAATTTCTGCAGCATAACATTACTCATAATAGAAGAGATATTTCCACCTTCTCCTCCCTCCATTATATAGAGTTTTGAACCCCTCTACCTTCCCAAAATCCCATTTAAATTAATGTTTAATAAATTAATTCCTAAAAATCTGCCTTGTACAAGTGTCACCCATCCCCTTCATTACTCCATAAATTTATTTCTTTAATTAATTAATTACCCTTATTTCCCTCACCTTCCTAGAGTCACTCCTAGAATCACTCCTAGGTGTCCCCAAATTCCCTTACAGGTTTTAATAACTTTCCCCATTATTAATTTGCTAGTTCATATTAAATTAGAAAGTTCTTAAATGATAGATACCTTACTAAGTTTGACTTTCTGCTTTTCCCCTTGTGTTTCCCTTTTCTTTTTATGTTTCCCTCTTTTCCTAGTTTCCTAATTATTTTAGATTTCCCTTTTTCCCCTTTTCATTTAGAACTCAATTTAGCAGGTGTAGAAATTAACTTTTTCATTTTTCCCTTTTTAATTAATAAATTTTAAATTATCATAATATAATAAAAAAATTATTTCCCCTTTTTTTAATTTTTATCCAACAGATTTTTATGAATCAATTAAATTGCTTACTCCCTTCTTATTACAAGATTAATGAAGATTATCATCATTATTTATTTTATTTTTATTTTCAAAAATATATTTATTTATTTTTAAATATATA
>JZKD02S1975365.1:251050-268542 GCA_000966675.3 Picea glauca | reverse complement strand
TATATATATATATATATATATATATATATATATATATATATAACACCTAAAGAAAATCCTGGTAGTGTATAAAAAATGGATTCTTTATATTCTTCACTACAATCTTTATATTCTTCATTACAATATTTATAAATAATAACCTTTTTATATGAATATCAATATACAAACTATTCTATGACTTATTTTATTTCTCAGTGTAATATTACTCTTTCTAATATAAAAAATAAACTACTAACATTTTAGTATTTATTTCTCTAATTATTCAAAGATAAAAAAGATAGGGTTTTCCATTTTATTAGGTATAAATGAATAATGGAATTTCACAATATTCTCTACTACAATAAACACTATATATTATATAATTTTTTTCTACTGTAATAGTTCTAAATCATTAACGAAACTAAAATAAATAAAATTTGAATAACATATTTGAACCTGCTTCAAAGTATGGAAACAAACAAAGTAGAGAACCAGTTTCTCCCAACCATGGACATGAACAACCACGATTACTTGTTCTTTTCATCCTAGAGCCTAAATCATTATTCGGTAGGGAATGAAAACTGTAAAATATTCTTCATATATCTCAAACTTTTTGTTCTTTCCAGAACCATCAAACTCATTTCCTCACAAGTACTCAACATCGTCTTGCCTCATAACATACTTGTGTATAATAGCTTGCCTAGGTATTTTCAAGTTGGCCTCATCCCTAACTATAGGGAACATTCTTGACCTAACTTTGTCCTAGCTTGTTCCCTCACATCCCACACCCTTGGGAGTAGGGTTCCACTTGTCCCATAGACACTTATTTACTCTCGTGTTTTTTATCCTTTTCACTCACCCATGCAATAATGATTTACTCTTTGTAATTGGATTCTCTAATCAATTTGTTTCTTTTTTTAATAAAATAAATTTAAAATAAACTTTACAAAAAATATTCATCATCAATGTTTATGATGATATAATTCAACATAAGTATTTTCCAATTCGTTCACAACATAAGCTAGAAAAAAATTAAATATTTAAATGTTTGTAAACTAAGGGACATTACATGCACAGATTGCAAGTGAGCTTGTTGTTTCCTTTTCTACTCTCTTCCTCACTTGATAGAATCGATGAAGGGAAGCGTAATCAATTCTTCTTTATACTTTTGAGGGGTGGGGAAGCTCATTTGTAGCATACAAATTCAAGATGATCCACCTCCTTATGTCATTTAATCCTTCTTGAATGGTGGAAAACTAGATGTTCTTTGTTTTCACATGGCTATGAACATAGTTACCAACTTAATGAGAACTCTCCAGAGTTCTCATTTTTTAGGGGGTCCAATTTTTTACCTCGTTTTTAAAAATGGTGCTACCAGTAGCACCCCCTCTCTGTTTTTAGATGATTTTTTATATTTTCAATTTTTCGATCTCCAATGTTTCCACATTAGTTTTTTAAATGCTCATTTTTCATCTATTTTCAATTATATATAGTCTTTATTCAACTCCGTTTTTAGTCTTTTTTTCATGCTTCTTTCAATCTTAAAAATGTTTTTTACCATTTACTTTTCCGAAGTTACGATTTTTCATAGAATTTTGTCTCCTTAATTAATTTATTGTTCCATACTCTTTAAATATAGTGAAAAACATCATTTTTAACACATTGTTTACCTTTACTCCAATAAATAAAAAAACGTTGTATTTAAATAACACTAATTTTAAATACTTATCAAACAAATACACATTTTATAGCCATATATCATAAAAAACATATACATTTTGGTACATATTCCTTAAAATAACATGTCAAATAAAGCATTTTTATGGACATAATAGAACAAAAAAGGTCTAAATTTTATTTTAAAAAATTATTTTCTTTCATATTTTCATACATTTGAAGTAAAAAAATGACAACATTTAATAAAATTTTCCAATGAATAGTGATTCACATACAAATAAAATGAAAAAAGAAACAATAAAAAAGATTCATCAGAAAACAAAAAGAGATACGTCTTTATTCTTATTTTCAAATATGAAAGTCAAATCATTACAGTTATAACTCGTCAAAAATTTGCAAAATTGAGCATCGTCTTCAAAGCCATCTTTAAACTAATGAACAATATCATATATCCCAGATTCATCATGCTCAACAGACACGTCATCTTCTTCTTCAACGTCATTTTGTGCTTCCATTGTGTCATTTTGTTCTTCCATTGGTTCTTTGATATCTGCAAGTTCTCCAAAGTGATAATTTCCAATCATTCCTCCTAATGGTACTTGAGGTTCCTATGACAATTTTGCCACCTTTGATTCAGTAAAATCTCCTTTCCTCAAGCCAACTTCTTGCATTTCATCTGGAAGAGCCGGAATAACATTAATTCTTTGTTGAATAAAACTGCACTGGATTGGGTCACTTTCAATGGCTATGCAATTCCTACCTTTCTGTAGGAAACATCCTAATGTTAACTTAGAGAACATAATTAAAATTTTAAATTTTAAATATTTTATGAATTTTCAAAAAATAATACTAATTTTAGTGTAGAACTTTATGACAATTATCTATTTCAGCTATAGTTATAAAAGATCTAAGAAAAAATATTTTTGGAACATGATATAGATTTATGGTCAAATTTAAAGAACATAATTCTAGTTAGATCTATAAAATATTAATAATTAAAACTTAACGTTATATGTAGAATTTTAAGGAAGGGTAGCTAATCTGTAAATATATGATGTTTTTTTCAAAAAAAAAAAGTGAGAAAGGAACTTGGTGTTTTGTAACTACAGAAAGCAATAAAGGGACTATGAATGGGAAAATAGCTAGTAAAGAGTGCATCAATAATGAACAAAAATTTTAAGGAATAAGAAATGAGTTTCAAATTCAAGTAATACAATATTTCTACATATGAATAAAATAAAAAACCTTCAAGGACAGAAAGGTTGTTATACATTCTAAAGAAAACCTTGACTTTTCAAAATCATCAAGTATCAAACACGTGGGCTTCTATAACAAGAGAAGGAAATACAACAAACGAGTGTGTAAGGCTTCACAAATATGTCCAAAGAGTCAACCGTTGTCTTTTTGAAGCAGATCAAATGATTACAAATCCTTTTGCAAGTAAATCATGAATTAGAGACTTAAATAGTTGCAAAGATCCCATATTAAATAAATACAATATGTTTCTTATTAATTGAATTATTGCATGGTTAAAAGTCATTAATTTTTTCATGA
The DNA here is from genome assembly GCA_000966675.3 of Picea glauca. Lineage (NCBI taxonomy): Eukaryota > Viridiplantae > Streptophyta > Pinopsida > Pinales > Pinaceae > Picea > Picea glauca. The sequence continues at coordinate 265,332 of JZKD02S1975365.1, read as the reverse complement.
GAAACAAAATTCCAATCAGAATTATAAAATCCTAAGAATCCATAATACTGCAAAATCAATACATTGTGTTCTGATATAAAGATAGTTCAACACTAACAAGGCCAACCATCTCCAGTCAAGTGTGAAAGATCTACTAAAATGCAGGATTTCAGAAATTACATGGTAAAAAAATTCAAGCCTCTCTCAACTTGGTATCAATTCTGTTGATTTCTCTAAAAGTACAAGTTTTTGGGCATATTTTATTTCCTTCATATCTCTGTTATCAGCATACACATACCACACTGCAATCCACACGTTAATTTTGTTTACTAGTTCTGTTGGTTGCTAGGCGGCTAGGCCTATTGAACACCTTTTGTTATATGTGGGCATTGATATTCTCTTTTTTTTTTATTCTAACAGTCTATATACAGTACTATTATGTTTCATTGAAAATGTATCCAAATACATTCCAAGCCATTCCCCATAAGTATTTCTTAGGTATTTCTTGACAATTTACTTGACTGTTCATAATGGTGAATGTTATTTCAGATTTTCAATGGCTTGATAAATTGATAGCAAACACCAATCACAATAACAATAACTGGCCAAAGAAATGGAGGTCATAGGGATAAAGTTGATGGCATTGGACTTGGCAGTTTTAGACTGACACAAGGGCATCCGAGACAACTGCGACCTGATTGAAGAAGTGGAAAACATGCTAGAGAGAAGTGGAAAATAAGCTCGAGAGTAAGTTGGTTACACAATTAGAAAAAAAGCATTGATAGAAAGTTCACATTCAGGAAGATACCATTCCATATTCAAGTGAACCATATGTATAACCCTGTGGCTCTCTTTGCTCACAGTATTTCCATGAAATTGTGTTATCTCATGTTCTCTGATGCACCCGGGGCTTGGCCGTGGAGGCTGGCGATGCTCGGCATCGCCCCAGCCCCCCGTGGCTAAGGCATGATCCTAGGGGACCGTTCCTTAGACACAGGGGGTTGGGACGATGCCAGGCATCGCAAGCCTCCACGACCAATCCCCAGGCACATTAGAGAACATGATATAACACATTTTACGGTCCCATAGCTAAAATAAACATCACACCTATCTGAAGGTCATGTACATTATTAGTAGCAAAGAAAGCTTACTCCAAATTAGATTGACTAGACAATACCATCAAGGATTTAATATGTTCCCCATACATCAATATCATTTGTTGGGACTAACAACATCTACAACCATGCTGGATTCTTCAAAGGAGTGATAACGGCTTTAACCTGTAAGTAATTTTGGAGACTGTAGACACCCTTCTCTCTTCTGGTGCCACTCATTTTATAGCCACTAAAAGGTATACCACCATCAAAAATGTCAAAGAAATTAACCTAAACTATTCTGATAAGGAGGCAACAGAGCGCAAACCATTTTAGATAAGGATATGGTTGTATTATTATTCTTTATTGGCCATGGATAACTAATGAAATGTGATACTTGGAGTTGGATAATTAAAGGAACCAGTCTTTCAATCAATGGAAAATATGTGAGTCATGATCATATTTGGACGTGTTGAAACTTCTATTCGTTGCAAGATCAAACACTATTGCGACTGGAGAATCTAAAACTAGAGTTTATGCTCCTTATTCTACACCTCAGACTTGGTATGCTCGAATTGAATTTAGATTTGCAATGCCATATACTACTGGATTTCCATTCATTCAAGAAAAAGAGGTGTTCAACATATAATTTGTATTCACAAAGAGGTGAATGAAATCAAACCATACATGCTAGAGTGGTGAATTTCCACAACGAGAGTTCATTTCACCTTTTATTTACACATTGATTTAGGGGAGGGGTATATATATAGAAAGAATTCCACACTGATGCATCTTTTAATTTCAAAWTTTTGATTGGATGATTTAGATTCAAGATATATGCTCATGGGAAGGTATGGTTCCTTGGCCTTAATATACTTAGAATGCCATCACTATTTGAGAAAAAAATTCTTGTATGTACACATTTGTTACCGTTAAGTAAGGCTATGACGAGTTTCTGGAGAAAATAATTGTTGGTGTAATTGAGAATGATGAAAGACGAGAAGCATTCGCTCACAGTTATGGAAAAGAGGTAGTTGACTACTCGACCGAAGAAAGATCGTCAAATGGGGCTTATATACGCAACCCACCTTCTCATCTTTCATTCTTTGTCTGACCTACGACACTGAACGTCAACCCCTCTGATAGCGAATTTGCTACTGCAAATTTTCTCTGTTGCGCCCAAGGCTTGGCCATGGAGGCTGGCGATGCCCAACATCGCCCCATCCTCCCTGCGGCTAAGGCATGGTCCGCGAGGGGGCTGGGGCGATGTCGGGCATCGCCAGCCTCCATGGCCAAGCCCCGGGCGCAACAGAGAAAAGCCAAAAACATTTTCTCCAACCGCGTAATGCTTCCTCGTGGCGTTCTTTCCTTGCCAAATAATGCATTTGGCGTAGCAATACACTAACAATGCCCATAAACTCGGGACTTTCAATACATTGGCACGATAACTTGGGATTTCATTGATTTTTATAACACTCGTCATTGGCACCTTCATGGCAGCCGAACATATTCAATATTTTCGATTGACTATGGGAAATGCGCTGGCACTTGATATCCGAATCCACCAGGGCATAGGCATTTATCAGTAACACCTAGGTGCTTGAGCTCCCAACACCTGGTTTGAGCTTTTAACCCTTGGATGATCTGTGCATTCTTTTCTTGATGATAACCTTGTTGTTTGGACAACACTTCATGTCGACGGGTGGATTCCTCCTTGAATGGATGATGTGAATACGTGATCAACCAAAAATGTTGTGCCTTTAGCATTTGACTTCCATCTGCAGAATAAACTCATCACCGAGGAGTGCGAATTGGTGCTTGAATTCAAGCACGGACTCAGTTTTCATTCGATGGGATATATCCCACATTGGTGAGAAGAGTAGTCAATTGTTTATATATTCCAACATTTGAATACATGTTTGAACTGTAGTGCATCTAGACACACTCTTTTTGGCTCCTCCTTCAGGCCCGATAAATTTTTATTTCGATCAAATTTCCTACAAAATGACCGAATTTGCAAGATCTATTTCAGAAGGGAATGGGATAGGCCAGGTGGAAATACAAAATTAGAATATCTGGAAGTGGGGGTTGAACAGATGGGTCAGATGGAATTGAAAGAGGATGGGCTTTCTACTTTCTTGAAGGCTCGGGAGCAATTGAATATTCATGTGCTCAAGAAGCAGTCTTTTAGGCCCAGGTAGCTTGCTTGGAATCTCAGTCAAGCATATTCGCAATCCTTGGGCAAAGAGGTAGTTGAATACTCGACCAAAGAAAGACCATCAAATCGGGCTTATATATGCAACCCACCTTCTCATCTCTCATTCCTTTTCTGACCTACGGCACTGAATGTCAACCCCTTTGATAGAAAATTTACTACTGCAAATTTTCTCTGTTGCGCCCGGGGCTTGGCCGTGGAGGCTGGTGATGCCCGGCATCGCCCCAGCCCCCCCGGGGCTAAGGCATGAACCCATGGGACTGTTAATTATCCGTAGGGGGGCTGGTGCGATGCCGAGCATCGCCAACCTCCATGGCCAAGCCCTGGGCGCAACAGAGAACAGGAGATAACACAAGTGGAATCGATATAATTTCTAATTTAAATGTGTCTCTGTGTGTATTATATATTTGAGTCAAAGACGCAAGGCGCACATCATAACAGACGTTGAGAGGCCTCATTTCTAATAAAATAGTCTTTCCTTTCAATTCTTCTGTTGTACAAGTCAAAGGTTTCGAATTTCCACTTGGCGCCTGTAATTTCATGCCATAATAAGTGAGACTCAATGAAGTGAAACTGAAAATTGTTATATAAAGAGAGTTTGTTTAATAAATGACATAACACAAAAGAGAGAACTTGAATACCTTCTGGAATGTGCAGGTTTGGGCCTCTCCCATTGCAAACAATTCTCTTAACAATCGTGTAGTGCTTTCTTGACTTGTTTTTACAAGTTGCTTTAATTGGAGGTATTTTCTACTGTGACATAGTAGGAAATTTTCCATTTCAAGTTTTGTCAAAAGTTTCCAACAAGGACAGAATCTACCACCTCCTCCATCTTCAAGCATATTTATTTGAATTAATATGAAATTATTTTTCTCTAAATATTCTTTAACCACCTGATAACCTAGTATTACCATGTTAACTAAAAGATTATTTATCTCTTATTTTAAAATGTTGTGAGAATGTCCCACAATTATTTTCTTAGCTTTTGGAGGCAATACATCAAATTGGGAGCCGAGATAAACCATTTCAAAACTTATTTGGATGTCATCTATAATCTCGTCAATTAAAGGCCAYAGGAAATTACGATTGATATCAATGTCGTAATCAAATACGATAAAAATAAGGGGGCCTGATAGATGGATTGGTTTTTCTCGTCCTTCACTTAAAACAAACTCCAACTGTGCCAACATGTTCTTTTCGATATTTTCCTTCCGCTCCATGGAAATACTCTGTAAAGATCTTTTTTAAAGTTAGTTGAAGAATGACATAGCCTATTTTTATATAAATATAAATATACAGATTGTATTCTGAATAATTAAACTTACATGTCTTCTATAACTATTGTGATTAATGTATGCATGGAGCTTCCAATTCCTACAACACCATTTGTTGTATAATGGGTGTCATGTATATAGCTTACTTTTGTTATTTAATGGATATCTCTCCGTACAGTATTGATGATAAATTTGATACAAGAGGATTTATCGAATTTGACTCCTTCCTCTAAAGAGGAAGCAAGCCATCATTTTAATTACTTAAATTACTCTATTAAAACAATTAATAAAAGTAGGAAATCCATGGTTAGGCAAAGCCTTTGTAAAAAGAAAAATTAATAAACCTGGAAAAGAGGAATACTTCTAGTAATTATCTCACTGTAGTAAATGTGAGATAATTCATAACTAGCATAATCTGAAGGAAAACAACAAATTAGTGTGCTTACTTTGTTTTCACTATAATAAATGTTAAATAATTCATAATTAGCATACCCTCAAGCAAGAGACAAGAAGGTTACTTTATTTACAAACAGCATACCCTGAAGCAAGAGAAAGGAAACGCCAAATTAGTGTGGTTACTTTGTTTACAAACACTGAGATTTTATGGGTTTCTCTCCCTGTATTCTAATGAAGGTTTCCTACGAAAATGCCCATTAAGTCCTCTTTATCAAACTCCTTACACACTTCTCATTTATAAAAGTATATGTCATTGGTTGGATTCCAACAAAGTTTTACCACTAAAATGACATTTTCCTCAACTTTATATGGCGTTCGACCTTTCACAGGTTCCTTACACAAAGACAGGGCAAGTCTTATGCAACCTATAGGTTTTTTAACATACAAAGACACAAAGTAACTCCAATCCTGAGTGATGCACATTGTGATATATGTGTTAGTATGTATGTTAACCATAATTATCTCTTAATTGGGTCATGTTCGTCATCGTTTAGAGAATCGTGTAAAATGGCGTTATTGTTCCTCGATGTTTAAGAGTTGTGTTAGAATTCGTTACCGTTAAGTAAGGCTATGACGAGTTTCTGGAGAAAAGAATTGTTGGTGTAATTGAGAATGATGAAAGACGAGAATCATTCACTCACGGTTATGGCATCACATCTAAATAAAGCATCAAATCTATCATGTACATTATTAGTAGAAAATAAATCTTACTCCAAATTAGACTGACTGGACAATACCATCGGGGATTTAATATGTTCCACATACATCAATATCATTTTCCAGAACTAACAACGTCTACAACCATGTTGGATTATTCAAATAAGTGACAACGGCTTTAACCTATAAGTTCCACTCATTTTATATCCATCGAAAGGTATACCTCCATCAAAAATGTCAAAGCAATTAACCCAAACTGTTCTGACATGTAATGCACGAGTAAGAGTGTTCACAGTTTCTATATTTTGTGTAAACACTCCTACTGCCAAGCCATAAAGAAAAGAATTCGCTCGCAATTATCTATTGTTCTCTGTTGCGCCCGGGGCTTGGCCATGTAGGCTGGCGATGTCAGGCATCGCTAGCCTCCATGGCCAAGCCCCGGGCGCAACAGAGAACAATACCATAACCATGAGCGAATTCTTCTTCGTTAGTGGCTCTTCATCCTCCTATCTTATGACCAAATAGTTCGTTAGTGGCTCTTCATCCTCCTATCTCATGACCAAATAATTCGTTATTGGCTCTTCATCCTCCTATCTTATTTCTTAAAAAAGCTAGGTCCTCCTAGCCTTAAACGCAATCAATTTTGATCATGATCTCCTCCTCTTATTAAAAACAACCCCTCTATAGTTATCATGGCATCATCCTATTGAGACGCTTGAGGTTTACACAACCCTAGGATCTTATTTCTACCCCTAAGTTGTGACCATTGAATTGACATCACGACCTCTCTCTCCTAGTCCTCTCGTTTATTCATGTCAAAAAAATGACCTTGTTTTATCCTCCACTTTGGAGACATTTAAGTAAGGAAATCGCCTCCTCGTAGAGGACACCATTGATATCGATATGGGTCCTCTCGAACATCCATGCATCATAAATTTTAGTTCAAATCTTACCCTTAAAGAAGTCGAGTCCTACAGGGCTCTAATTTCAAAGTACAAAGATGTTTGAACTTAGGACTATTCAGAAAAGCCAGGCATAAATGTGTCCCTTGTATCCCACAATCTATTTCTTAAACTACGTTCTAAACCCATCAAGTAGAAGCTTCATTGCCACCATATTGAGCTCAATGCCTTACTATACAAGGATATATAAAGACTCCTTGATGTTGGTTTTATCTAAAGAAACTATTTATGTTTCATTCAATGTAACTTGTATTTACTTTTTTATTGTTAAAAGGAAAAAAATATTAAAAAGTGATGTTGAATTTTTAAAGTATATTATGATATTTTCATGGCATTATGTATTACCTTGTGCTTTGCATGATGATAACATTTAAAAAGTAAACATTTAAAGGTTGTTTTTATGATTTTTTTTACAGTAATGATGAGTTCTTTTACCACATTATAAAAATGTGTCATTTTAATACACCAATTTTAGAATGGGTGCTACCGGTAGCAGTAATTTCAATTTGATGGTTGATTTAGAGGTTTTGGTTTTAATGGTACCAAGTGATAAAAATACGATTTCAAATGATCTCAAAATTTAACGTTTTGAAAAGAAAAAAAAATCAAAAACATCTTTTTTGTTTTTAGGTGCTAATTTTAAGGTTTTTTCTGAGCTATTGTCTAAGTTTTGAAGGCAATGTTTGAAAATGTTGTAATTTTGACCTTGTTTAAAAAAATGGTGTTACTGGTAGCACCACTTTTTGATTTGGGGGTTGATTTTGATGTTTTTTATGCAAAAATATGGGTTTTTTGGGCCAAAGTTCTCGTTTTGAGGTCACAGTTCTCATTAAGTTGGTAACTATGTTTATGTTGGTCCATTATGTCAGTTGAAAATTCTTGGAAGACATGAAGATGGGAATACATATCTGTAATAGCCTTCTTGATCTCTATTGTCACCTTTTTAGAACATTCCCTAAACTCTCTTAGATTTCCCTCGTCTTTATTTGCATGCCTGAGTTGTTCCTCCAATTCTTTAATTTTTTCATCCTTTTCTTCATTTAGGAGACACAAATTCTTGAAGTTACACTCCATTGTTATGGAGAACACATTACCAACAGATGCTATGGAGAGCGGGTCATTACTAACATATTTTTCCATTGTAGTCTTTGTCAGGACAGATAGTGGGTTATATCTAGTGAATGAGACCTTTCCGATATGTTGTACAATCCTTCCAATGGCTTTGTCAAATTTGAACTTCTTCAAGTTCGCAAATTTGAAGGTTTTATACGGTGTGCAAATCCCCAACTCCATTCCATCTATTTGAAGATGACTGCTCGGAATTTTTGTTGATGTTTTAAGAATGATAGTTTCCATAGGTGAGGAATCATTGTTTATATCCTCTTCATCCCTTTTTTGTTTCTCTTCCTTAGCTTCCTTAGTTGTAACTTCATATATTGTTGCATATACTACTTCAACAACTGCTTTTTTAGTTGTTTTTTTCCTTCTTCTTTGGTTGTTGTTGTCTTCGCTTATGCTTCTACCACTCCATCATCCTCTTCTTTGGATATATATTTATTTGGATTGTACCATATTTTGAATAGATCCTTGTCCTTGTGTGGGAAATTGTTGTTTATTTCATCATCCAGTGATCGAGTTGCTTTTTCCAAATGGTAATACTTGGCTATTCCATCTTCTTGCAGTGATGTTATGGGTTTTCCATTATCATTGAGTATATATCGATTGTCAAGTTCTACGTGCTTGAGGATCCATGAGATCGTGTCTACACAAGGTAAAATTGATGCGTGAGCCGCTACCTTATGCAATCCTGACCTCTTGATATTTTTGAAGACCTTGAGCTCATCCCGATCTTCAGACTTGATAGGGAAGTTATAATTCTTAAACATCTAGAAAAATTCACCCCATTTGAGTGAAGTTCACCCTTTCTCTAAGATCCCTATATTATCATCATAAACTACTCATGAGGATTTACGTTCTTCATCATTTCAACTTTTTCTTCTAGAAACTTCTGTTGCATGTACTTTTCTTACATGTTTCCTGGGAGATGGCATATCTGAATATGTGGAAAACATAGTTATTAGTACATCAAACCAATGATAAAATGGGACATGAAAGGAAACATAAAACATTAGTTCTTATAATAATGTGAATCATTGGTCTCTTGAGAAGGAACAGGGGTTCAAACATGAATGTATTGGCGTAAACCTATATGTTGGTACCTGAGGAATTACTTAAGTCAATGTAACAAGGGAAGTCATCATCTGAAGAAGATAGGATGATTTGATACATGGTAAGATTTTGAGGAATTATGGCTTCTTTTATGACAAAGTCCAGGTATATATGTGAACTTGTGGTCAACTTAGCTAATGAAGAACAATGATATTGAGAATAAAGTTAAAAATATCTCTAGTTTGCACTAGATTGAATCATAGAAACTCCACTGTGTGTCAAAGAAGATCTTATGAAGGGCGTCGATGTTGAAAGTAACAAACTGTCAACATGGGCGTGAAGTCCACCGGTATGCAACGACGACGTTCACACCAATTCCTTTGGTGTATAAATTCATGTATTAGTGTCGTTTGTAGTAACTTCGCCAGAACGTAGGGTTAATACCAAAAAAAATATTACAAATTTCACTAGTATGTTAAACATGTATCGGTGGTGATAGTGTGTAAACCACCATATGTACTAATGGAATTGATGACATGTATGTTGGTATGGTACTAGAGGTGGTCTTTGCAATGTTATAGGTATATCAATGGACTTGTTGTCAAGTTCTATAACAAGCGTGTTCTGGGGAAAATAAAACTAACATTGTTAATTAGGGCGTGATGGGTTTTGCATTTTTTATGAAAACTTCACCGATATATATATAAAAGTAAGTAAGTAATAATAATAATAATAATAATTTATTTTTAAGGTTACGGACAAGCTAGCATATCAAATTTGGTGGATGAGACTTCTTTGTTTGTGGGACAAGGATCCTTCTCCATTTAGAGATTTAACTGGTAAAGTCTATGAAGATATACATATCCTATCCCCCTCTGGATTTGAACCTGTAACCTCTTAAGAGGAAAAGGATAACTATATATATATAGACAAGGTTGTCATAAATAACTCAAAAACCATCGGGCCTAACCGACAATGTTAGTATTATTTCCCTGGAACAAACTTGTTAAGAAAAATTGACACCAAGTCCACTGATATACCGACGCCATTACAAAGGTCACCTCCAGTACCATACCAGCATACATGGAATCAACCTCGTCGGTACATACTGTGTCTTACATACTATTACCGTTCATACGTGGCTAACATACTACTGGACTTCACAAGATTTTCTTTCGTATTAACCCTATGTTCTGGCGAAGCTACTACGAACTACACAGATACATGAATTTATACACCGAAGGAATCGGTGTGAACGTCGTCGGTGCATACCAGCGGAATTCACGCCACCGTTGTCGGTTTGTTACTTTCAACAATGACTCCTTTCATAATATCTTCTCTGCCACATACTAGTGGAATTTCTATGATTCGATCTAGTACACATTGGATATGTTTTTAACATTATTCATGGTATCACTTTTCTTCATCAACAAAGTTGACCACAACTTCACCTATTCACATGGAATTTGTCACAAACTAAGCCATACTTCCTAAAACTCTTACCATGTCATAAAGGATGAGTTCTCAACGTCAAATTTCAACTAAGTCTAGGAAGGGACTGTATAGGTAGTCGATATTTCAATGGAACGGGCCAGATGTTAATCTTGGATTGGAGGTAGGGATTTGACCTTAATCTTGATCCCACTCATGAAAACATTAGATTTCTTACTATTGGTCCTAAATTCTGCACATGACTGTTAAAGGGAAAAGCTAGGGCACCTATCAGTTTTTGAATGATTATTCCTTAATAAGTTGGTTTTGTTGGTCAGCTTAAGGATAGGTTTTCAAATATGGTACTCTGGTTGGACAGGCCATGTAGTATAAAAGTAGGTTCTCCTTTTCTGATGGTATGTGTGTTAATAAATAGTTAGGGATATGAAAATAAAAACACAGGAAACAATAACAAGAAATGCAATGAATCACTTGTTGTGTAAAAATTAAGAATTAAAATAATATCTCAATACTTAGAAAAATATCTAGATGCAAATCATTCGACAAGTTGCAAAATAGTGATCTTTCTTTGGACAATAGTTGTATAATAGGTTGCAGAATCAACAAAATAAGAACTAAAAAAATAATTGAAAGAATAAGGAAATGTACATCGCACACATCACATAATTTGCATTCAAGACAAAAATAAACACATAAATATTTAAGAGAACACAATTGTCATCAACATATATTCACTACGTAAAGAAATTTATAGTTATTTGAACAGGTCCAACCCTTATGTTTCTTTTATTTTCTTTCCAAAAACTCCAACCCTTCAAACATACAAAAACTGCATATTTATCAGAGTTGCAAAGGTTCTCGTCCATATGGGACTCAGACTTAACTCTAGATTACTAGTTGTAGAACAATCTTATTAACTTAACTAAAACATTGTTGGAGTACAACAATGTATACTTCACAATAACTTAATAAAAAACAATGGTTCTTATCACACATAAAAGACCACTTATTAATATAATCTAAGAGAATCTTGAATTTGAACAACTGACAACTGCAACTGAGACTTGACTGATGCACATTATGGAATGAACTAGACTTTCTAGCAAAAGACTCAGAGTGACATAATAGAATTCTTTATTGAGCACTGGCATGCATGCACGCTGTTTGAGGCCTCTAGAGGATAACTGGTTGTATTGGTAGGTATCTTCTTGAGGAAGAGGTAGTCTTCTGAAGTGTTCTAGAACCAATTTTCATTGATCTAGGGTGATATCCATGCCCTATGTCTGCAATAGATCTTTCAACAACTAAGAACACTCTGTTTTGACCCTGCTAACTGCCATCCGTACCTTTGGATAATTGTATTGTTGTCATCCAAACGGTCATGGAGAATATGTGACTGGTTGTGAACAAGAGGACGTGGAGGCAGTTGTCCAATAGGGAGATGAGACGAGTGGAGGTGGAGCGACGGACGGATTGTGGGTATAGGTGGCATGTTGTGAGAGGGGGGTAAATAGATACGCGGGAGGTGATAGGAGTGAGTGGAGGATAGGTGTTGGGTGGTGAGAGGAGCGATATCAGGAGGTAGTTGGTAGGATTCTGAAGGGGGGGGGTTTGAAATCATGAGTAGGTGCCATGTTAGGTGGGCCCAAGCATGGGGAAACCGCTTTCTCGGACCCCCTATAATTAAAGGTAGAAAGTTCGGGGGGGTGATGCAGGAGCATCGCTCCACGTCAGTAGCCAGCCAGCCAGCCGCCAAGCGCATGCATTCAATGCTAAAGAGAGAGGTGAAGTCCTCATTCAAATATGTATTGAATGTAATTAATGTTATAAGCTGGTGAGATGTAGACGCCATGCCTTTGTGTAGGTGTTAGGTAGATCGGCTTTAATGCCAAGGTTGGCTGAGGTCTAGTTCTGGATAGCAGACTAGACATGCCTTTAATGTGATTTATTAGGGTAGGTAAAAAAAAAATCCTGGAGGGAAGCGCTCGATTGAGCCCCTCGTTGTAAAAGAGATTTTAGATCTCATTTTGGGTAGTTAGAAAGGAAGATAGATGAGAGAGCCTAAGAGAGCTCAAGAACACCATTTGTGTAAAATATAGGCATTTTCCATTGTTAATATAACAGAGCAGTTTTCCTGCATATCCTGTGTATTTTGTGTATATGGATGCCTGAGTGTGTTCTTTCATTATGCTGTGAATGTGTATTGTTTCCATGCGTTTGCAGGGAGTTGTGTTGGTTTTCAGGAATGAAGGTCTTCGAGGTTTCATGCCATGAGGGCATGACAGAGTGCTGCAGACTCTGAATACCTGTGCACGAGTGCACTTCTGAACACTGCGGGTTCAAACAAAGGCGTGTTGAGGCACATAAACTGGAAACAAAAACTCAGGAAGAATACCCGTGAGGTTACTGAACACCTCAAGAGGTAATTCTGTGTGGGTGAGAACACAGTTGCAGACAGAATCATGGAGGATTCTATAGAGCTCCGCCAAGTGGGCATTGAGCGGGTGCAAAGGGTGCACAGAGAAAGAAGAACTCTGTTGAGAGTTTGAAGGAAGACGAGAATCGTTGAGGATTCTGAGATCTCTGCCAGGTGGGCATCGAGCAAAGTGCATAAGTGCACAGGAAGACAGAACTGTTGAGAGTTCTGTGAATTAAGAGAAGAGTCCACTGAGGGATTCTTTACTGGGTTACTGAATACCCAGAAGGCTCAACAAGGAGGGTGTTTGAGCAGACAGATAGCCAGGAAGGCACTTCATTCTCCGTCTGAGGGAGAAGAAGGACGAAATCCCCCAAGGGGTCTGAGAAATTGTGGGAGCTCAGGACAGATAGTGCTTTGCACGCATGGACTTTGCAAAAGAGTGCAGGAGTTAGAAGAATCCTTTAAGGATTCAAAGATAAGCTCAGGAGGAACAACGCTTTCACGCGCATTGGCGAAGCTCATAGTTGAGGAGTTCACAGGAGAAAAGGAGCACAAAAGTTGAGACCTTTGGCTCTTGAAGATTCTTCCAAGTCTTGGAAGAAAATACACAAGTGTCGGGAAGAGAAACAACCGTCGTTGGATTCGGCTGGAAATTAGATCTGGAGCGTTGAAGATCCTACGTCCAGGAGGAGCTCAGGAGGAGCTTATAGGAGGAAGAGACCGACAGCCGTCGGATCTCACGAAGGAATCCTGACAACCGTTAGATCTCGAGAAATTGCGTAGGGTTTAAGTCGGAGGAGTAGCCTCGAAGAGTTTGTATCGGGATATTAGCGTTCGGGACTCACAGTGGTGAGTGCATAAACTTCGTGAGTAACGAAGTGACAAAAGGATCTGGACCGTTCTCTTGGGAGAGGACACGTGTCACGAGGTCGCCATATCGGGGTCTCGGGCATTGGAGGTTGGAAGCGGAAGTCGTTCAACTTCACGAGAAGCTAGGACACAAGGCGACGAGAACAGTCAAAGTTGCGAGCTAATCGAAGTCTCGGCATCTCGAGACTCGGGAGCGGAGAGTCAAGTATTTGACCTTGCGAGCAGCGAAGTCGCGAGGAGGTAAAAGCCGCGAGGGCACGAGACCGGGAGTTTGGCGTCTCAGGCCTTGGAAGCTAACGATGTGTTGACGGGCGAAATTGACCGTCCGTCAACTGGGAGAGTGGAACCGGTCCGGGGTTGTCTAAATAACCCAAGCCGTTTGGAATGGACCACCCTGATGAGTTTAACGGCTCCGTTGGCCGCTCTAAGGTCTTCTATGAAAACCAAAGAGAGAATTGATCTGAGCTAAGTAATCCAACTAAAGTAAATAAAACAAACTAAACTATAACTAAATACAAGAAACTAATTAAAATAAAGGAAACTAGAAACTAATAAAACAAAGAAAAGGAACTAATATACTAAATATAAACTATTCTAACTATTCTATCTATAGACTACTGATTACTATCATAATAACTCAAATCAACTATCTAATTATCAGCTGCTATATTACTTATTCACAAATGTACACTATAAACAATCTACAGATTTGATTAAAACCTACAAAACTCATGT
>JZKD02S1975365.1:214829-251040 GCA_000966675.3 Picea glauca | reverse complement strand
ATGAGCTCAGGATTCGATTATGATCAGCGTGTACAGTTGATAGCAGAAGAATATCAGAGGAGTCGAATGATGATTGGGGGAATTCCAATATTCCTGCCATTTTCCTAGGAGGAGGCAGAAAATGGTGGTGCAGATGGTGCAGCAGCAGAACAGTCAGAGGAGACTGTCAAGGATGAATTGGTGCAGATGGTGAAGATTGCCCAAGAGGACGAAGAGAATGAGTGTTCTGAGGAACAACTCAATAATTTCGGCCAGGGAGATGAAAGGGAAGAAGTTGTAGCACTGAAGCTGACAGCAGGAGAAGTGGAAGAAAAGAATGAACATTCGGAAGAATGGCTTGGTATTTTCAACCAAGTAACTGAAGGGATTGTAACAATAGAGGTTGCAGCAGAAGCCAAAAAAGAGAAAGAGCATTCTGTGGAATGGCTCAACGCATTCAGCATTGAAGATGAAGAGACTGCAATAGGGGAATTTGCAGCAGGAGCAGATGAAGAGGAAGATGAGCATTCTGAGGAATGGCTCAGCATTTTCATCCATGAAGTTGAAAACAATGCAACAGGGGAGGTTGCAGAAGCAGAGGAGGAAGAGGCAGACAACAATTGCTTTACTGATCTGTGGAATTAGATAGAATCCCTGGAGGAAAGGCTGAACATGTAGGGCACGCACATCCAACAGGTGAATTTGGAAATAGATGAAAGAGGCATGGGAGATCATGGTTATCTTCTCATGTGGCCAAAAATTTTGCAGCTGAGGAGACTGCAACAACAGAACCAACCACTGGAGTAGCTGGATGAGGTGATAAAAGACATCAGGGAGATGATGTTGAAGTCAGCAGACACTACCAGCAGGGAGCAACTGGGTAGAAGGAAATAAGTAGCAGCAGCAGCAATGCAGAAGCAGCGGCAACAGCAGCAGAATGGAGCGGATGAAAAGCTCCAAAGGATGGTTTGGGATCCAGGAGGATTTCCAACAGCCCAGAGGGGAAGCTCATGACCAGGAGCTCATGAATTTTGCAGCTGTGGAGTATGATGCAGGAGCATCGCTCCACGTTAGCAGCCATTCAGCCAGCAGCCGAGCGCATGCATTCAACGCTGAAGAGAGAGGTGCAGTCCTCATTCAAATATGTATTGAATGTAATTAATGTTTTAAGCTGGTGGGATGTAGATGTCATGCCTTTGTGTAGGCGTTAGGTAGATCAGCTTTAATGCCAAGGTCGGCTGAGGTCTAGTTCTGGATAGCAGACTAGACAGGCCTTTAATGTGATTTAATAGGGTAGGTAAAAAAAAAATCCTGGAGGGAAGAACTCGATTGAGCCCCTCGTTGTAAAAGAGATTTTAGATCTCATTTTCGGTAGTTAGAGAGGAAGATATATGAGAGAGCCTAAGAGAGCTCAGGAACACCATTTGTGTAAAATAAAGGCATTTTCCATTGTTAATATGACAAAGTAGTTTTCCTCGATATCCTGTGTATTTTTTGTATATGGATGCCTAAGTGTGTTCTTTCATTATGTTGTGAATGTGTATTGTTTCCATGCGTTTGCAGGGAGTTGTGTTGGTTTTCAGGAATGAAGGTCTTCGCGGTTTCATGCCATGAGGGCGTGACAGAGTGCTGCGGACTCTGAATACATGTGGATGAGTGCACTTCTGAACACTGCAGGTTCAGACAAAGGTGTGCTGAGGCACACAGACTGGAAACAACAACTCAGGAAGAATACCCGTGAGGTTACTGAACACCTCAAGAGGTAATGCTATGTGGGTGAGAACACAGTTGCAGACAGAATCGTGGAGGATTCTGTAGAGCTCTGCCAAGTGGGCATTGAGCAGGTGCGAAGGGTAAACAGAGAAAGAAGAACTCTGTTGAGAGTTTGAAGGAAGACGAGAATCGCTGAGTATTCTGAGATATTTTCCAGTTGGGCATCGAGCGAAGTGAATAAGTGCACAGGAAGACAGAACTGTTGAGAGTTCTGTGAGTTAAGAGAAGAGTCCACTGAGGGATTCTTTACTGGTTTACTGACTACCCAGAAGGCTCAACAAGGAGGGTGTTTGAGCAGACAGATAGCCAGGAAGGCACTTCATTCTCCGTCTGAGGGAGAAGAAGGACGAAATCCCCCAAGGGTTCTGAGCAATTGTGGGATCTCAGAACAGATAGCGCTTTGCGCGCACGGACTTCGCAGAAGAGTGCAGGAGTTAGAGGAATCCTTTAAGGATTCAAAGATAATCTCAGGAGGAACAACTCTTTCACGCGCATTGGCGAAGCTCATAGTTGAGGAGTTCACAAGAGAAAAGGAGTGCAAAAGTCGAGACCTTTGCCTCTTGAAGATTCTTCCAAGTCTTGGAAGAAAATACACAAGTGCTAGGAAGAGAAACAACCATTGTTGGATTTGGTTGGAAATTAGATCAGGAGTGTTGAAGATCCTACGTCCAGGAGGAGCTCAGAAGGAGCTTATAGGAGGAAGAGACCGACAGTCGTCGGATCTCACGAAGGAATCCCGACAACCGTTATATATCAGGAAATTGCATAGGGTTTAAGCCGGAGGAGCAGCCCCGAAGAGTTCGTATCGGGATATCGGCGTTCAGGACTCACAGTGGTGAGTGTATAAACTTCGTGAGTAATGAAGTGATGAAAGGATCTGGACCGTTCGCTTGGGAGTGGACACGTGTCACGAGGTCGCCATATCGGGGACTCGGGCATCAGAGGTTGGAAGCGGAAGTCATTCGACTTCAAAATAAGTGAGGACACAAGGTGACGAGAATAGTCAAATCCGCGATCTAATGGAAGTCTCGGAATCTCGGGACTCGGGAGTGGAGAGTCAAGTATTTGACCTTGCGAGCAACAAAGTTGCGAGGAGGTAAAATCCGTGAGGGCGCGAGACCAGAAGTTTGGCATCTCAGGCCTTGGAAGCTGACGATCGGAGCTATTGGACCTCGCGAGCGGTGAATTCGTGAGAGGACGAGGTCACGAGGAAGAGGCGTCAGTGCCTCGACGCATCGAGACTCGAAAGTCGAAGGAATCAGCGTTTGAGGGTGCGAACAGCGAGGGCACGAGGTGACGAGTCGCGGAAGCACGAGGATAGTATCGGCGCTCGGTACATCGGCTATCGGGAATTGGAAGCCCAGAGACTTGGTATAGTGAGTCGCGAAGTCGCGATAGGAGAGGTCGAGATAGGAGGAAAGGCCATGATCGTGGGAATCTAGTCATATGGTGGAAGCTTAGCAGAAGACTAGTGCATAGGAGCGAAGAGCTCATTAGCAATCAAGGATTGGTGAGGCGAGAAGTTCTCGATAGTGGGAACGCCGAAACCCTGAACCTCGATAGAGAATCGGGGACAACCACGGTTAAGTGCCTAAGGTCGTGCAGGTAAAGAAAGGACCTGTGGACTGGGTTGGATTTCGACAGGGATTCCAGCAGGGAATCTAAAGGAGCTGCTTCGGCTCCGAAAAGAGGAATTTGAGAATGATCCTGTGTGAGCAGGAGGTCGGGTGCATGTGGAGACCCTGTGGGGTGGTAGGCTTGACCCTCGTCTTCATCATGGGGTCCGAAAAGTTGTGAGGAGCATTGATCTGGGAATATGGGTTGTCGTTGATGGAGATTAGCATGGTAGTTAGGCACCTCGCTACAAAACGTCATGTATCTTCACGCTTTGTAACCTGAATGCATGGGAACCGTCGATATTACATGAATGTTGAGTCTTCACCATTGATCAAGTCAACCTATCATTTGCCGGTATTTCGAGCCTGAAATTAACAACTTTGATTTACTACCAGTTTCTACAAAAGCTTACTGATCTTACAAGGGATTTGTTGGACTTGGATGTCTCTTGCACACACAAAAACTCGGTTGATATGTTGCATGCTCCATTAGTATAAAATATGATGACAAGTAATTCAAACTCAAACCAAAACATGAACTCATCTTTCAAGAAAATGAAAAAGATGGTGCACAATAAGTTAAGACGAGTAGGGGGCATGAAGATGAATGATGATATAATGGAGAATAGGCTAAGAAAATAGCCACATAAACTTAGAATCTATGGATGCATAGGGTAAAGGAGGAAAAAGGGCATGGGTGCAGACCTAGGTTACAACATTGGCTCCAACTAAGGATAGCATGTCCCCGTGAGGTGCTAAGAACTGTAGATGAGTGCTTTGGGATTAAATAATCACTCTCACCTTCTTCTCTTACCTCTGTTTTTGTCTTTCAGCCCTGTGTACATGTTACTATCTCTGAGCCATGAATATTATTGAACTGAAAATTGCAGCTACACCCTAGTGTATTTGTTGGGTTGTGGAGTCTTTATTTGCACACAACTAACTAATCAAATGAAAAAAAAAAGGAAATCACCTATGGTACAAGAGGGACCTTCCCTCATCCTTAAACAAAATAGTGTTTTAGGAAGCGCCCATTTACTGGGCCAACGGAGATCTTTGCATCATCTAGACTATGCAAGATAAATGTGTTCTTGTCCAGAAACGTAACCACCTTAAAAGGGCCGAACCAGAGGTTGTTGAACTTACCGTGCTTGGAATTGTCATCCCTTCTGGCATCCCACCTCAAGACCAGGTCAGTTTCCTAAAAAATATCCTTCTTGGTTTTCTTGTCGAAGTTTGATTTGATCTTGCTCTGGTATGCTTCAGTCCTCTTATCTAGTGCTTCTCTGTTTTGTTGAACCTCTATAATCTAGAAGATTCTCCTTTAGATTTCATTTTCCTCCTCAATCTCTTCTTGTAATAATTTTAGGACTGGTATACCAAGCTGGGTAGGAAAAATAACGTCTACGCCATACACATGGTGAAATGCAGAGATTCCCAAAGACTTCTTGGTGTTGATTATGTCGGCCCACAAAGCATACTTGAGTTTAGAGTCCCAGGATTTCTTGTTTTCGATCAACAACTTCTTCATAATCCTGATGAGAGTTTTGTTTGATGACTCTGCAAAACCATTCTCCTGAGGATAATAGGCCATGGAACGTGTCAAGGAAATTTAATGGTTGCAACATAAGTCAATCATGGCTTTGGACTTGAATTCCTGGGCATTGTCTATTATAAGCTTGTTGGGGTAGCCAAATCTGGAAAAAATATTAGTTTCTAGGAAATTCATGATCACCTTGTCAGTGGCATTCCTGGTGGGCACAACCTTGACCCACTTGGTGAAATAATCGATGGCAGTGATAATATACCTATGCTTCCCGCATGAGAGTGGATTATCTCACGTATGAATTCCAACCCCCATTGTTGAAATGGACCACTAGCAGTGATAGGTTTTAGGAGTAGTGATAGTAACTTTTGTTTTCCTGCAAATAGATGGCATTTATTGCAGGCCCTAACAATAGAAAATACATCATAGAAAAGGGTGGACCAGTAGTAACCTTCCCTTAGGATCTTGAGGGCCATGGCCTTCTAGTGTTCGTGTCCTCCACATACTCCTCTATTCATTTCTATTGTGACTTGTTTGGCTTCATTTTCATCAAGGCACTTTAACAGGATGCCAGCATGATCCCTCCAATACAAGCTCTGGTTTGAAATGCAAAATTTGATCGCCTTGAATTTAAGAGACCTAGCCTTTTTATTATTCACATCTGGTGGACATTCAAAATGCTGCAAAAAATAAATGGTGTTTCTATACCAAGGTGAAGAGGAGTAATTTTCAAATACCTGTAAGTTGTCTTATCGAGGGTGTATGATGGGTGCATCTGATTAGGTAAATATTTGATGTTATTCCAACACTTTACAGTTTGATTCTAATAATAACTTGGAAATTCCTTGTCCCTTGACCATCTTGGTGGGATTTATTTGCAGGTCATACTCCAATAGTTTGACAATCCACTTTCCTCTTTTTCCCTCACTGTCTGGCTGGACCAGAATCTATTTGTCATTGTTTCTAGGAACAAAGGTTGTTATGCTATACTATAACACATATACCTGGAAAGATTTGAGTGCTTTGACTAGTACATAAGCCTACTTCTCTAATATATCATACTTCATCTCATCATCTCGAAGAGCCTTTCTAAAAAAGGATATGTTTTGTTCATGCCCTTCCCCATTTTTCTGCAATAATACAACAACAATGGTCTCCTCAGAAGAAAAAGAGAAGATGAAGAAATCTTTGGTATAATCAGGGATGGATAATATAGGAGCTTCAACTAAAACCTGCTTGATCCTTTGGAATGATTATTTTTCCTCTAGTGACCATTTTATCTCATCATATTTCTTCAACATATTAGTGATAGGATTCAATATTTCAGCGATAGTTGACACAAAGCGCCTTAGGAAGTTTATCTTACCAATGAAAGACTGGATAGACTTTTTATTTTTGGGGATTTCGATATCTTGAATGGTACAAACCAACTTTGGATAAATTTGTATACCTCCTATTGATATGATGTGGCCCAGATGCTTCCCTTATGGCATGGAAAAGTGGGACTTCCTAGGATTTAGAAATATTCTGTATCTCCTGCATTTCAGGAAAACCTGCTCTAGATGCTGCAAGTGTTCATCACTAGACTTGGAGAAAATGGTGATGTCATCCAAGTATATAACCATAAATTTGTCCCTTTCCCCCATGAAAGCTATGTCCATGGTCCTCTAAAAAGTATCCCCTGCGTTCATCACCCCAAAATGCATCTTGTTGTACATGAATGTTACCCATGGGGTGGTCAATGTTGTTTTTTCTTTATCCTCTTCACACACCGCTATCTGGTTATAAGAAGAGTATCCATATAACAAGTAAATTTTGTGGGCACCTACCACCCTCTGTAAAATATCATCCATATTGGGGAGGGGGTAATTTTATTTTAGAGAACACTTGTTGATATTTAGGAAATGAACACACAAGCGTATCTCCCCGCTCTTCTTCCTCACAGGTACTAAGTTGGCCACCCAGTTTGAGTACCTAAATGGTACAATAATCTTTGCATGCAACATTTGTTTTAGCTCTTTCTCGATTGTGGACATTAGCATGGGATTAAATTTCTAAATCTTCTATTTGAATGGCTTGCAGCCAGCCTTTAGAGGGATCTTGTGATGGATGATGTCAGTGTCAAATGTCTTTAGATCTTCATATGACCATGGAAAAGTATCAGCAAACATTTTGATGAGACTGACATATCTGTCCCTTTGTTTTGCAGTGAATGCTTTGGACAACTTGATGATATTGGGATTCTCAGTGGTCCCAATATTGAAATTTGTTACTTCTTCTTATTGACTCTTCATGGTAGCACCTCTATAAACATCATTACTGTCAAACAACCTTTCCAATAGCACTAGTCCTCTTGGAATATGATTGGTTTTCAGCTCCACAATATTGTGTCCAGCTATTGTCTTTAGCAGATGAGATGTTGATATTTTAATTCATTAATTTCACCTTCTTGGATTTCTTGGTCAATTGAGATATTGGAGAATTCATCAATGATGTGTAGAATTATCTGCAGCTCCAGATCATCACTAAAGACTTTCCAGTTCTTTATGTTTTCCGATATGGTTGTTCTATGTCTGATCTCCATCTGATATTTGATATTTCGTCCAATGGGAGGCCTGAAAGTGCTGGCAGATAGGGCCGAAGAATCTTCCTTCTGATTCTTCTCTCTAGGGATGAAGGATATGTTAAATGCTAGAAATAAATTATTGATCAGGTCCCATATCTCATTTCTATATTTCTTGAGTCTATGTTGTTTATATTGATATATGTTCCTAACATTATTGATGATTAACTCAGAATCACCAAAAACTGTTAGATAATCAATGGACATGTATTTGGAAGCCCTCAATCCTAGCACCAGAGCTTCATATTCAGCTATATTGTTAGTAGTTTCAAACTCCATCTTATAAGAGAGTGTTATTACCTCTTCTGAAGGGTAAATGAGGAGTATACCTGCCCCTAATCCTTCCTTTGATGAAGATCCATCGAAATACATCTTCCATACTTTGTTTTATTGACTTGTCAGTCGCTGATCTTTGCGTTGGCTAACTAACATTTTAGGTTCATCGTCATTTAAATGAAAAACAGATGAACCAATCGCATCCTCAAAAACATAAATTGGTTGATTGCTTGGATTTTGATGGTCACTGAAAATGTAGGATAACCTTACCTCTCTGTATAGCCTCCTATGTTCACCTCCAAACACATGGATGGTGGCATAAGTGAGGTCCATTTGTAATGATCCTACAAACTTCTTAGTCCAAGTTCTGGATAAGAGCATACCAAACTTTGGGGGAATTTCAGCCATAACAATGTCCATCACTACACTCTTCATTGGTAATTTTTCCAAAGAAACCACCATATCCTTTATCAATCCCAGACATTTTACTTTCTTAGAATCAAAGGTGTATAGGTCTTGGTAAGGTTTGGTGATCTCCAGACCTAGTTCTTCCATAATAACTTTGGGCATAACATTGTGTGAGGATCCTAAGTCCATAAGATAGCTATGCAAGATATTATCATGGACATTTAAATATATATAGAATGGCGGAGAAGCATAAGAGCCATCCTCAATGTGTGGACCCACAGTAATGGTTGGGTTTTCATCCTACAGACTAATTACATTAGAAGATACACTAGAAGTAGTTGGTTGTAGAACTTTCATAATAGATTTTTTGAAAGGTTCATTCTTCATCAATTATGTCAAAGGCACAGGGATCTTGATCTTTCTCAACTCATGTTCCAAGATGAAAGAGGTTGGTGGCCTATCATCTTCCTTTATTTCAGGTACTATGGATTTAGATGGGGGAAGTTGTTGAGCTTTAGATGACATACCTTTACTTGGATTTGGCTTGGGAGGGACTTCAACCTATTTTTTTTTATCAGAGGTAGTGGCATTGGGAGCCCATGTTCTTGTCCCAAAATCATATTTTTTCTTGGGTTTCCCTTGAATAACTCCCTCTTCCCCTATCTTATTATCAAACTGATTTGACAATTGTGCTACCTCATATTCTTATTGTGTTAAGTGACTTCTATAATAATCTATTTCATTGAAAATTACCGCAATATCATCCACAACATCACTGTCTATGTCTATCTCCTCAATATGATTGTTTTGGAAAGGAGGCACTACCCTTTGATCATCACCATTCCTCCTTTCTCTCTTCATTATCTGAGGTGCATCATTAGGCCTTCTAAACTGATTTGGATTTCTATTTCCAACCCCTTGAAAAGTCATGTTTGGTTGTTTAGATTCCCATTTCATCTTAGCTATTTCAGATGTCATATCCTTCAAATTTTTGGTCATTTCATCAAGTTTGGGATCATACGTGGCTGGGTTAGAGGAGGTAGGGGAATCATCTCTCTGTTTCTTCTTTTCTTTATCAGATCTAGTTTTTAACCTGTTTGATGCCAATATATTAGATTCAACCTCAATGGTTGTTTCCTACATTGAAAACAGTGTGGTATATATTCTCTCCCTCAGCAAGAGGGAGAAACATGCATCAAATGCACTAGAATAAGTGATCTTCGCAGAGGATTCAGTTGGTTTGATCTCATCTGGAATTCTACCATACATATTATTGAATCTCTTGGTGAAGTCTGAAATAGATTCACCATTCTTTCTCTTTAGAGCCCCAAACTCAGTGATGTAGTAGAGATAATATCGCATGTCTCCCCATTGCTTTATGAAAGATTCATCTAATGCCTCAATATCTACAATGGAGGCTGTAGGAAGACCCCTAAACCATTTTCTGACTTCCCCATCCAGACTCTGCACAAACAACCTCATCCACAGATCTTCATATTCAATGTTAAAGTTTTCTGCAAAGATGTAAAAGGCTACCAAATCTTCCTCAACAGTGATAACACCTTCCCCATTTTATATTGGTAAATATTTTTCGTAATATGTGGCTGGGAGTACATGTAATCCTACAAGTAGAACTAGGGGTGCATATCTCGCAGCAATTATGACATCCATCATGTTAGCCGCCATGGCTTGGGCAATAAAAATATGAATATTTATGGGAGATACAGGGGTGGATACTGGACTGGATGATGCAGTAGATTCAAGAGTTGAAGATGTCTGACGTCCCTTAGAATTTTGATTCTCAGGGCTAGCAAATTCATGATGCTTGTGATGATGAAGGGAAGTAGACTCTTTCTGTGCATCTTTACCCTTGAGGGGGGAGGTATATCTCTGAGATACAGTGTATTTTATTAGTTTCCTTTCTGGCTCAGAGACTATTATGTCCTTCTCAAGGTTAGGATGAGCCTTGGTGGCTTTCATGTGTTCATATTTGGATATTTTGGATCCTTTTTCTGGGCACCTATATTTCTTTAGTAAATTCTACTTAGTGGAGTCTCTAGGTCAAAGATGGCAATCTGTCTATGTATGATCTTTGTTCACCATCAAAGGTCAGATCTTATCAATATCATTCTCCTAGGGAAAGATATTTTAGTACTATGTTCCCTAGAAATGACGCCAGAAGATGTTGGTCCTAAAGTCTGCACCTGACTGCTAAAGGGAAAAGCTAGGCCACCTATCAGTTTTGGAATGATTATTCTTTAATAAGTTGTTTTTGTTGGTCAGCTTAAGGATAGGTTTTCAAAGATGGTACTCTGGTTGGATAGGCCACATAGTATAAAATTAGGTTCTCCTTTGTTGATGGTATGGGTGTTAATAAACAGTTGGGGATATGAAAAGACAAACACGGGAAACAACAACAAGCAATGCAATGAATCACTTGTTGTGTAAAAAATAAGACTTAAAATAATATCTCAAGACTTAAACAAATATCTAGATGTAAATTGTTCGATAGGTTGCAAAATAGTGGATCTTTCATTGGACAATAGTTGTATAACAGGTTGCAGAATCAACAAAAGATGAACTAAAACAATAGTTGAAAGAATAAGGAAATGTACATCGAACACATCACAAAATTTGTATTCAAGAAAAAAATAAACACATAAATATTTGAGTAAGAGAACACAATTGTAATCAACATATATTCACCTGGTAGAGAACTTTACAGTTATCTGAATAGGTCCAACCCTTCTACTGCTTTTATTTCCCTTCCAAAAACTCCAACCCTTAAAACCTACAAAAAATGAATATTTATCAAAGTGGTAGAGGTTCTCGTCCATATGGGACTGAGACTTAACTCTAGATTACTAGTTGTAGAACAATCTTATCAACTTAACTAAAACACTTCTGGATTACAACAATGTATACTTCACACCAACTTAGTAAAAAAGAGTGGTTCTTATCACACATAAAAGACCACTTATTAATCTAATCTAAAAGAATACTGAATTTGAACAACTGACAACTGCAACTGGCACTGAGACTGGACTGATGCATGTGCTAGAATGAACTAGTCTAGGCAACAAAAGACTCAGAGTGACAGAAAATAATTATTTTTTGAGCACTGGAATGCATGTGATTTGTTTGATGCCTCTAGAGGATAACTAGTTGTATTGACAGATATCTTCTTTAGGAAGAGGTAGTCTTCTAAAGTGTTCTAGAACCAATTTCCATCGATCTGGGACAATCTCCATTCTCTCTGTCTGCAATAGAGATTTTGACAACTAAGTGAACTATATGTTGACCCTGCTAACTGCAATCTTTACCTTTTTATAAATGTACTTTTGTCAGCCAAACGATCGTGGGGAAGACGTGATTGGTTGTGAATAGGAGGATGTGGAGGCGATTTTCGTGGAGGTGGAGTGACAAACATGCTAAATTATGATATTGATTTCTTATGCAGATTAATTCTTTTATTTTATTCAACACTTTGATTCCATCTTAATACACTTCAACAATACCAAATCATATTCGAATAGAAATAACTATGTATATAAGTAAGCATGAACATCAACAACACATATACCATGGGGAAACCTTGTACAAGGAAAAAAAAAATAGCAAACGATATTCCTTTATTGCATTAATAATGTAAGATCACTCACAAATATCCACCATGAATGTTCTGATCTTAAAGATCTTGCCAAGATGACTCTAACCTGACAAAGACCTAAAATACCTTTATGAAATACAGCTCTGATATTCTACCTCTATTGTTGATATATAGAATTGATATGATACTTTGGTATGTTGCCTCTTTATCATTGATATGTGCCTCTATTTCTTCACCCTTAACCTGCATCTCAAACCTATATTGAAGAGAGGGGTTGATCTCTACTTATATAGGTTGAAGAGGAGAAGAGGAGAGGCTTGAAATAGTAACTTGTTTGCATGAGTTAATCATAACTCAGCTTCATACTTTAGTTCTAACTTAGAACTAGACTTGAGACTGGTTACAACTCAACATTACACTTTAGTTTGAAAATAGAACTAGACTTGAGACTAGTATGTTTTAGTTCGAAAATAGAACTAGACTTAAGACTTCAGTAACAACTCAACATTACACTTTAGTTCTAAAATAAAACTAAACTTAAGACTTCAGTTACAACTCAACATTACACTTTAGTTCTAAAATAGAACTAGACTTAAGACTTCAGTTACAACTCAACATTACACATTAGTTCTAAAATAGAACTAGACTTAAGACTTCAATTGCAACTCAATAGTACACTTTAGTTCTAAAATAGAACTAGACTTAAGACTTTAGTTACAACTCAACATTTCACTTTAGTTCTAAAATAGAACTAGACTCAAGACTTCAGTTACAACTCGACTCTTTACAAGGAAATTCAAAATTCTCTTCATGGTGGATAATGTTACACGTGCCAATGCACTAGATCAATACATTTATTTCATTTGCAATATTAGGAATATTGTTTGTTTCTATCTCATAGGAATTTTATATTCAACCTAGATGCCTTGACTTTTTCTCATGGCTCACAAGGTTTGACTAGGCTCACATAGGTTGTATGTTCCCTCTGACTCTTGCATGAGTCTATCTATGCTCATAGAGCTTGTACGTTCCCCTTGACTTTTGCACTATTCTTTCTATGCTCATAGAGGTTGTACGTTCCCCCTAACGTTTGCACTAGACTATTTATTCTCACAGAGGTTGAACGTTCCCCTTGACTTTTTCATTAGACTCACATAGCATCTCATTCATCTTGACTTTTTCTTTGACTCACAGAGGTTGTACGTTCCCCCTGGCTTTTGTCAATACCTCACAAGACTGGTTGATTCTCCAAATATCCATGGCTACCCTCAGGGTTTCCCATATGGCCTCTCATTGGAGAATGAATGTTGATGTTGCCAAATTTAACACTCCCTCTCAGCGAGGGAGTCATTCTCAGCCACACCAAGATTGCCTCTTAGCTGCACAAACTGTCTCGAGGTTAGAGGCTTGGTCAGGATATCAGTTACCTGCTCGCTTGTGGCTATGTATTGTAACTTTACCGTTTTTCTCTTGATCAAGTCTCAGATGTAGTGGTACCTCATGTCAATATGTTTTGACCTATTGTGAAATATCGGGTTGTCTGTCAATTTTATGCAGCTTTGATTATCATAGTGAACCACCATCATCTCGAGCTTGTCTCCAAACAACCCAAAAACCAATTTTCTAAGCCATATCACTTCCTTGCTAGCATCACTTGCTACAATGTACTCAACCTCTGTTGTACTCTATGCAATGGATCCCTGCTTCCAGCTTGACCAAGAGATCATAGCAGATCCAAAACTGAAGCAGTATCTAGAAGTACTCTTCCAATCCACTGGGCTTCCTTCCCAATCATCATCTGCATACCCATGTAGAAATAAAGCACAACTGGATGTATATCTCAAACCATAAGTAATGGTCCCTATGAGATATCTCAAGATGTGCTTTGCTACCACCTAGTGTCTCTGTCTCAGTTCAGTCATGAAATGACTCATTGCAATCATTACATAGAATATATCTAGCCTAGCGTGGATCATGTACATCAATGATCCAAGCAGCTACCTATACATGGTGGGATCCACCAAATCTGAACCTGTATCAGAATCATGCAGCTTCCTCAGGTTGGTAATCATCAGAGTATTCATGGATTTGAAATCCATCATACCAAACCTATTTAGTACATCCACTGTGTATTTTCCTGGTGCTAGAAATATCTCGCCCTGCCTTTTCCACACTTTTAATCCTAGGAAGTAATGCATCAAGCCTAAGTCTTTCATCTCGAATTTTGAGGTAGCTCCCTCTTACACTAGGCTATTATCCCTTCATATCCTGTTAGAAAGAGATCATCAGCATACAAGATTAGTATAACAGGTTGGTTACCTCTTACCTTGAAGTACAAATTTGCATCAACATCACTTTTCTGAAATCCCAGGCTTTTAAGAAAGCCATCAATCCTGTCATACAAAAATCTAGGAGCCTTCTTAAGACCATACAAGGCCTTCCTTAGCTTGCATACATGAGTGCCTTTGTTATACAGTACAAAATCATCTGGTTGTTCCAAAAAGACCTCCTGTTCAATATTTCCATTAAGGAATTTTGGTTTTACATCCATATGATGTAGCTTCCAACCAAGAATAGAAGATAAAGCAATAATAGTTCGAATGGAGGTATACCTGGCTACAGGGGAAAAAGTCTCTTCGTAGTCAATTCCTTCTTTCTAAGTGAAGCCTCTAGCTACAAATATTTCTTTGAAATTTTCCACACTTCCATCAGCTGCATGTTTGATCTTATAGATCCATTTGGAAGATGTTATCTCCTTAAATAACACAGTCATTTTTCTTAATTTAGGTGATAGGAAGTCATTGAAAAATGCAGTTCTATATTTTTCAAGGTTCATTTTTGAGAACCTTATGTTTGTAATAAAGTTTTCAAAAAGTCAGATTTGATTTTTATTTTAAAAATTTCAAAACACAGGTTTCGGTGGCTAAGTGCCTCCCCAAAAGTGCTTCTAGGCCACCGAAATCCCTAGCTTTCAGCAACATAAAACCAAAATTCAGGGGCTATTTAGCCACCGAAAGCACAAGATCTTGGAAACAGTCAGCAAGTCCTTTCACGCACTGGAACCATCGGGTTGATGTGTTATGATTACAATTAACTGTTGAAAAGACAGAAGGAAAGTTGTTTGAAGACTTGGATCTCATCCTGACATGATACATGTTGTAACAGATGTTGTAAATTTCTCTACTCAGTGTCTTCATCCCAAATGTGTTTGAGGATCACATCAAGCTTATTAATCAACTAAGGATCTCAACTCCAAATTATCTCTAGCTTGCATCAAATTGCTGAAGTCCTTGTAGGGCCTTTTGGGAAGAAAGTTTGTGTTCTGGGGTCTCTCACTGTAAGTATAACATCTCTATTTTACATGCGGCACATGTTCATTGTATTTCTTCTCTGGAGACTCCATGTATCATAAAATTAGTTCGAAGGTGAATTCACTGGCGAAAAATCTAGGGTTCAAGAAGGTGTTGTGATAGTTGCAAGCAATTTTGAAGTCTCTTATGCTGCAAATCGACAAATATCTATTTCGAAAGTACAACATGATGTATATTACCGTGAAGGTGGTTTCTCATAGGTCTATTTGCTCAGATAAAACTTGAAATAACATATGATATTATTAAGACCTATTGTAATCAAGGTGGATATGATCTTCTTGGTAGAACAAAAGATCAGATAAGGAAAACTCCCCAAGTGAATTTTGCATTCGCTGCATGCCAAGCTTTGAAATTGGATGGACTTATTATCATTGGAGGTGTCACATATAACACTAATGCAGCTCAATTAGCTGAGATATTTGTTGAACAAGATGTCAAATAAAGGTAACTGGACTTCCTGTAACATTAAACGGAGACCTGAAGAACCAGTTTGTGGAAATTGATGTTCGTTTTGACACAATATGTAAGGTGAATGCACAACTTATTAGAAATGTTTGCTTCGATGCATTGTCTGCAGAGAAGTATTATTACTTTATCTGAATGATGGGTAGAAAGGCCTCCCATGTTGCTATGGAGTTTACCCTACAGTCACATCCTAGTATGCTAATCCTTGGTGAGGAAGTGGCCACATAAAAAATGACTCTCTTTGATTTGACAACACAAATTTGTGATGCAGTTCAAGCCAGGGCAGAGCAAGATAAGTATCATGGGGTGATCCTTTTACCTGAGGGGCTTATAGAAAATATTCCTGAAGTGTATGCCCTATTACAGAAAATTCATGTTCTGGATGCTCAAGGTGTTTCTGTTGAAGACATTTCATCACGTATTTCACCATGGGAATCTTCTTTATTTGAGATTTTTCTTCCATTCATCAGGAAACAACTTCTCCTTCACCCTGAATATGATGACTCAGCACAATTATCCTAGATTGAAACTGAGAATCTTATGGATCAGTTGGTGGAGACAGAAATGAACAAAATACTGAAATCTGGCCAATATACTGGAAATAAATTCAATGTTATTTGTCACTTCTTTGGCTATCAAGCTCGAGGATATTTACCATCAAACTTTGAATGTGAATATGCATATGCCCTTGGCCATATTGCTTATCATCTCATAGATGTTGGGTTGAATGATTACATGGAAACTGTAACAAACCTGAAGAAGCCTGTGTCCAAGTAGCAATGTGGTGGTGCTCCAATCATGGCAATGATGACTATGAATAGATGGTTATGGGGATGACGTGCCTCTCATATTGGAAAGCCGATTGTTCACCCTGCTAATGTGGATTTGAAAGGCAGGACATATCAATTGCTAATGCACAATGCAACACGATTTTTGATGGATGATATCTATAGGAATCCTGGTCCTCCTCAGTTTGAGGGTCCCGGGGAAAATGCAAAAACCATAACCTTATCTGTTGAAACCAGGATTATATTGGTTGGATTCAATAGTTGAGAAGTTATCTTGACAAGGTGAGGGATATAGGAAAAGTAGTTCACTGCAAAAGAGATCGTGTCCATGGTGTTGATGAAGATGAGCGAGAAGCAGATAGTATGTCAGTGGCACTGGGTCGGGTCCTTTCCTGTGAACCTTTGCATGGTGATATTTCATAGAATCAGCGAGAGAAGACTCTTCCTGGCTTTAGCGAGGGACATTTTAACGTGATGATTTCTACTGATGTAGCTACCCGTGGTCTTGATATTCCTAATGTTGATATGGTTATTCATTATGAACTCCCGACAACTTTAGAGATGTTTGCGCATGGAGGTGAATCAAATGTATACACTGCTATAGACAGTTCGCTGGAAATAAGGATTTATTTGTACTTTTAAATCAGTTCAGATTACTATTATGATTAGTTAAAGATGGTTGAAGTTAGTTCATTTTCAGTTAGGTATCCTATGGCGCGGATTCAACCTCCTTGAGAGAGGGAATTTATATAAAGGTTCATCCATTGTAATAAGAAAGGGAGCTAGGGGGAAACCTCTTTTGAAGAGAGCTCCTATTGAAAGTGGAGTTATTTTGAAAACCTAGAATGGAGTAATACAGAAGAGCCATGTTCACTTGATATTGTGAGATTCATCACAGTCGATTCTTTCAGTATGTTCTTTTTTTTTTCATTGTTGTATTGTCTATCTCTTCCTTTATCAATTAAGTTAAAATTTGTTTGGAATTCATTTTACATGCTCCTTACACACAGTTGATATGTGTTGCGCTTCAATGGTGACTAGTCATAATTCACTCAAGATAAGTGCTCTGCATCTATTTATTAGCCTTCAGTCTTTTTCCTCTAAATTTGTAGTGAAAATTCATCCTTGTTAGATGCTTTCACTGTGATGGTCTTTTCCTTTTCTTTTTCTTCTACTATATCATGATTATCAATTGCTGAAAGATAGACTTACTTTGCCTCATTTTCCGCAAGTAATACAATCACTGCTATTATCTCTTTTATTTGGTTTTCACTTGACTCCATTGCCCAATAGATCTTTTCAAATCTGTGTAACCATCAACCTTATCAAAAATATTTTCTAATAAGAAATCTGGCCTTCTTGCTGTGATTATTGAATATTCTTGAGTAAAAAGCCCTTGGTTGTTGAGAGAACTCTCTCTGAGTGTATTAGGTCAGAAGTACACTCTAAATAAATTTTTAGGGATTGGCTTGCTGCAAACCAAGTCAAGCTCTGAACAACAAATAAATTTTTCTTTTTAAATGTGCTAAGGCTTGGCTCTATTACAGCCTAGAGTCAACTCTTGCAACAATAATACATAAAATATTTTTAAACTTATGTTTCATTAAAGCACGTGGTTGTGTACATTCCCATCATTCAAGTTTACCAATCATGATGACTTCAAATCTTTCATGTTCCTTGTAATCGGGGTCTTTTCTTAGTGCATATCTCGCATTTTTCATTTCTGTCACAACTAAGCCAAAGCTCCCTAATTTTGCGTTGTGCATTCTCCCTCCAAGCCTAAATTTTCAATTGCAGGTGTACAGGAGCATTCCAGCAGCTCTGAGGAAGGAACTTGATGACATTTGTTACCTGGAATCACACCCAAATGTGTGTCAACTCTTCAAGGACGCAGGTTGCTACAAATTTTGTGAAAAATTACAGACCTCTCACCAGCAGGTGGCAGAAGATTTTTCTCTGACTTTTGATGGAAGAAAAGCAGTCATTGGCCAAGATGAATTCAAAGTGGATGAATCCCTCATATTTGAAGTGACAGAGCTTCCAAGGACTGGAGAAAAATGGTTCAAAATCATTGTCACAAAGGATGTTGAATTTAGGTCATACCTGAAACCAAAACACAAATTTTTGGTATGGAATAAAGACATTCCTATGTCTTTTCTTGAAGAGAAATGGCAACATTTATTGAAGGCCATCCTTGTTTATATAACTTGTGAAGGTAGATACAATAGGGTGATGATCTATCATTTTAAACTCATGAATCATTTCACTGGTAGGATCCCACTCAATCTGCCTTATTACCTCCACAAAAGATTAACTAAGATGGCTCATCAGCTCAAAGCTAAGACAAGAAAGGTTGTAGGTAGGTTATCCCATCATGGTTTGATTAAACTCTTGGTTTGTGAGTTGTTACAGAGAAGGAGCAAGGAATGGAATTACTTCTTATTCTAGAACAATTTTCAGACTAATATACAGCCAGAGGATAAAAAGAGTCCTTCTTCAAAAAACTCTTCTACTCCCAGAAGTGGAAAGAGGAAGAGGAGAGCCATCTCTCCAGTTCCAGTTGATCAAATCTCTTCCACTTCTAGGCCTAAAAAAACTAAGAAGAAATTAAATTTTAGCAAAGAGGCAGAGATGGCAGAAGAGCCTCCAGTGGACAAGAATATCCTACATCTCCCTTATACAGATTCTGAATATGAAGAGAACCAGGTTGAATTAGAGCATGGAGCAATCCTAGCAGAAGATCCAGTTACAATAGGGTATGAAGATCCAGTTACAGCAGGGTATGAATATCTAGTTACAACAATGTATGAAGATACAGTTACAACAAGGTATGTAGATCCATTCACAGCAAGGTATGAATATCTTCCATCACCTACACCCAAGGAGGAACATGAACTGAAAATTGCAAAGGCCTCATCTAAAAGCAAAAGAAGGCAGAGAAAATCAAAGAAGATCAAGAAACTTAAAGAGAAAATAAAACAATAGGAAGTGTTAGAAAGGGTTATTAAAACCAGGTATGAAATTCTATCAAATAATTCTACAGAAACTAGTGCATCCTTATAAATATTGGCACATGAAAGTGTAAAGGAAAAGAAAAAGAAGAAGAAGATTGTAAACGACTACAACACTCTCTAGAGAGTGTCTATGCATTTGAAGAAAAAGGTCAGGTCATTAAGGTTGCAAGCTATGTATTCAAGACCTCAGCCTCAACCACTTGTTAATCTTGAAACCCTAGCAGATGTAGCCATCCACTTCAATGATCCAGAGGCAGCCAAAAATCCTACAACCATTCCCAAACTTGATCAAGATGCAAACATTTCAGAAGATCAGCCCTAAGGTGTTCCAAAGATAAGACAAAACGTATTTTTCATTTTTGTTTAAAACAGAACTTTCAGTGGGTTAGGCGAACATTTCAATTGTTCATTAGCCACCGAAATCAGAACTTTCGGTAGCTAACTGGACCATATTTTGTCTATTTTAGCCACATAAAGCATTGACATGGAAAAGAGGTATTGTTTTTACACAGATCCATTTTTTTCTTATCCAAAAGCCTCAGGAACAGTTCCAAATGATATATAATAATTACGGTCATCATTACCAAGATTCTGTTTTGATTTTGGAGATGCCTAGAAAGGTGGGAAGGTTAATTTGGTTACCTATTTTCTGGGCAAAAAATGGTCTTGTTGCCAGCAGGTGGAAAGTTTGATTTGTCCCATATCTTGTGAAGACCCATCAATCTTGGAAGGCTTACGACACATGTCGACGATTTTAGAAAGACATGAAGATCACTTAAAATAAGGAGATGACCTATTTTATAGGATCTTTGCCTATTTTCTTGTGTCAGTTACTGATTTTATATTTTTGGTAAATTTGATCCAGTATTCTAGGATCTGAATATCTGATGTAAAGGCTATAAAGCCACAAAATTTTGATGAACCAAGGGTTCGACTTTGAGTTTTAAACTATACTTCTATTTTGATAAAGACACTTTCTTTAATATATTCAACCTGCAAGCTTCTTTCATTGTTATTATCGGACTTTCTTTTCATATCTTCTCTATGCCTATGAGTTGAAATTATTTCTTTGTCTCTGTTTAATGTCCTATGGTAACTGTCATATTACCTTTGATTATTAAGCAAGGATAATAAGCATTCACTACTAGTTTGTTTACCCATCATATATTGTTTTATGTATGTTCCAGTTAATTGATTAGTTTCTTATCCATTGATTCACAACCTATCTGATAAAAGCTCTTGAAGGCCTTGTACTATTTGAATATACCTAGTCTGTCTTGAGGAAACAATCCATTGAGTTAGATATTCATATTGATCCAATAATTACCCATAATTGAGTGAACCATTGCAATATTAGTTAAGTTACCAGGCATCTCTAAGATACAACCTAAGAGAGTTTAATGGAGTGATAACAAATTGGTGCCATTGTCGGGGACGAGATTGAAGCTCAACTTTCTTGGGAGATGACATAGAGATGATCCTTGATGATAGAAAAGGATTAGAAATTAAATTGGTTGCAATCATCTATCTGGCGACTCCACGCGTTCATCTTGGCTCCAAAGAAAATCAATACTAGGGAGAATCCACAAGAATCACCTATCATACCAGTGCCCAACCCATAACTGATTCTCAGAAGAGGAAGATCATTTCAAGGTCATACTTCAAAACCAGGTATTAAAAGTAAACCTCTTTCTCATTCTAAGGAATCAAAAGATGAAAAAACTGATTCTTCTTCCTCTAAGATTATCAGTGAAAAAACAACTGTAACAGCTGCAGAAGGATCATTTGTTGAAATAATTTTTGTAGAGCAACAAATTGTTTTTTATCAAGAGGAAAATTTCATTGCAGAAGAAGTGATAGGATCTAATTTGGTTGAAGAAGAATCTAAGTCTTTAGAAATAAATCATAGTTCCTCATCCCTTGAGTCCTTTCACTCACAGCAGGAAGAAGACCATATAAATATTCACACTAACCTTCTTTTTGTAGAACATATTATGCATGAACTGTCTGCTAAAGGTGAAGAAAAATTGGTTGAACAACATGCAAATTTTTATATAGCTTCATATCAAAATTCTTTCCCGTCAAAGAGTTCACCCCCTCTTCAATTAAATCCCCCTAGTGTTGAAGAATCAGAGAAAATCCTATCACCTCTCTCACCAATAGTCATTATGTTTGCAGCTCGTCCATTGACCAAAATGCAATGAATTCTAGCTGCTAGATATGCACCTCTTGTGTTGCCAAATCAACTTGTAGCTATGCCCACTGATGACTACCAGAAGTATATGCCAAAATTTACTGGAGAAGGCTATGTAACTAAGAAAGAGCATATAGAATCCTTCTATAGCTATGTTGAGAATCTAAACATAGGAGATGTTGATGTCTATACAAGACTCTTTGTTTAGAGCTTGGACGGTCATGCTAGGAAGTGGTTCAAGGAACTTCCTATTGGTTCTGTAGCCGGAATAGAAGAATTGGATGATGTATTTTTAAAACATTGGGGATATAGGAGATATTTCTTGTACTACATTACAAAATTTGGAAACCTTAATAAAGAAAATGGTGAATATGTGTCTGATTTCACCAAAATATTCAACAGAATGTATAGTAAAATACCTGCAAAAATCAAACCTACAGAGACTTCTACCCAAATCACTTATGCCAACTCATTTGATTCTGAATTTTGTTTTCTACTAAGAGAGAGAAGGTCTTCTACACTTTCCTTGATGCAATATGTTTCCCTTGAAGTGGATTCAAATATCTTAGCTTCTCATAAGTTAAAGGGAAATGTTGATAGAAAAAGGCAGAAGGAAGAAGCCTCTTCCTCATCATTTCAAAATCCCAAGATAGACAAATTGGCTAAGATGCTAGAGTCATTAACCTCATAAATGTCCAAGTTAAAAATTGAAAATAAGCAGCCTACCAAGGGAAAAGGATCCTATGAATACCCTCATAGAAATCCAAATCAAAATCCTAATACTTTTAGGAGGAATAACCAACAGGCACAGATTTTGAGAAGAGAGAGAAATCCCACAGAAGATCAGAAAGTAAGAGCCCCTCTCCAAAATACTATGATGGATGAAGATGAAGATGATTTTCAGGAAGAAGAAGAAGATAGTATTCATTGTTTTGGAGATGATGCAGGGAAATCTTATTTTACACAACATGATTATGAAGAGGCATTAATGACTGAACAAATAAATGAAATTTTTGCTGAGAATGGTGTTTTTCAAACTAGTGATGGGAACAATTGCAATCTAATATCTAAGTCTAATATTGCTAAGAAGACTACACCATCTCCTCCTTCCAAGAAAATAGCTTCCCTTGCCAAGCAACAAACTCAAAAAGATCAGGTTCTTGATGACCATCCAATTTCTTTGAAAACCCCTTCAAAGGAAAATGCACCAGCTCCTCCTCCCAAGAAGACTATTGCCCCTGCCAAGAAACAAATTCAAAAAGAGAAGATTTATCATGACCAACATATTTCTTTAAAATCCCCTTCATCTGAGGTAAAAATTTCTGATAAAACTTCTTATTCTTTCAATTTTGAAGTTGAAATACAGAAGATCAAAATCCCCATCCTTTTTGTTGAGTTAATGAAGAATGAATCGTTTAAGAAAGATATCCTCAACACTATTGATCCCAAATCCATATCTCCCTCTATTGATATTCTTAATATATATGATGAAAATCCCACCATTGCCTTAGGTCAAATGATAGAGAATAGAGATGAAAGTTGTACACCTTTTTATATCTCTCTGAACATTCATGAAAAAACATTGCATAATTGCTTACTAGACTCTAGAGCTTCTCACAATCTAATGACAAAGGCAGTTATGGATGAGCTTGGATTAGACATTACTAAAACTTACCATGATCTTTTCTCATTTGACTCTAGAAAAGTTAAATGTCTCAGGATGATCAAATAATTGGCAGTGACTTTAACTCAAGCACCTATGAAAACTATGCTCATGGATATAGTTGTAGTAGACATTCCACCCAAATTCGTATGTTTGTTATCAAGATCATGGATGAAGAGGTTAGGAGGAACTGTTCAAATGGACCTTTCATATGCTACTATCCTTGTTTTTGGAGGAGGAAACAAGAGACTGTACATAGAGTCACAACTTGCCTACATTATCAGTGACGAACAAAATCCAGCCAACCATCCTATTTACTCAGTTGACACACGTATGGGAGATTCCATATTAAAGTTTGATGATTCACTATTGGATTCATTGTTTCTTAAACATCCTAGTGTTCATCTCATAGAGGTAGGAGAAGATGATATATGGAGTATGTTTTTTGATGGGTCATGTACTAAAGAGACTGCTGGAGTAGCAGTTGTATTGATTTCACCATCTAAATAAACTACACATTTGTCTTTCAAGCTTGATTTCCAAGTCACAAATAACATTGCAGAATATGAGGCTTTGCTCTTAGGTTTGAATGCTGCAAAATAAATGAAGATCAAGAGGCTGCAAGTTTATGGAGATGTTGATTTAATCATTCAATAGGTAAATAAGTCTTCCAAAGCAAAGCATGTGAGGTTGAAAGATTATAGAGATGAGGTGCTAAATTTGATTTTTGCGTTCACTGAATTCAAGTTCTCATATATTCCTAGGGCCATGAATTAGTTGGTTGATTCATTGGATGTTTTATCTAGTACTTTCATACCTCCTTTGCCTCTAAAGTTGAATTATGAAATTCAGGTAAAGTATAGGCCTTCTTTACTTTATAATGTTAAATTTTGGAAAGTATTTGAAGATGATGTAGAGCTAAGCAGATTTCTAGGAGTGATGGATGAGTTTACAGATTTACAAATTGATCAAGACAATGAGCATGATGAAGAAGCTCAAAGGCCTAAATTCAGAAATAAAATTGGAGCCCATGAAATTGTGCAGCTCTCTACCAACCATATCCCCAAAGGTTTGGTTCCTTTAGGGAGACTTTTTTATCATAATGAAATTTCCATTAAACTAGAAAAGAAAGAGGAAGATTTTGATGTGTTTCAGTTTGATGTAGAAAATGAAAAAATCCCTAAGTATGTTAATCTAACTTCTCATTTGACTGATAAACAGAAATATGAATATGGTGAGTTGTTAAAGAATTTTTTGGTATATTTGCATGGTAGTATAGTGATTTGAAGACATACAATAAAGATATTATTCAAGATAAAATTCCTTTGAACAAAGACAGAAAACCTTTCAGACAGAAACCCAGATCATTCAATCCAATATTGTTTCCTATTATGGAGAAGGAAATCAAAAAAATGTTGGATGCCAAGATCATCATCCCTCTTAGATACTCTGAATGGATTGCCAACCTTGTTCCTATTAGAAAGAAAAATGGTGATATTAGGCTCTGTGTAGACTTCAAGAATCTAAAAAAATGCTCTAAAAAAGATAATTACCCATTGCCTAAGATGGACCATATTCTGCATAAATTTTTTGGAGCTAGTGTCATGTCATTCATTGATGGTTTCTCAGGGTATAGCCAAATTGAAGTCCATCTAGATGATAGGGAAAAAACAACATTTACTACACCATGGGGTACATTTATGTATGAAAAAATTCCATTTGGACTGTTGAATGTAGGAGCAACATTCCATAGGGAAATGGATATTGCATTTTTGGGAGAAAAAGATAGATTTGTCTTGATTTATCTTGATGATATCAGAGTTTTTTCATACATCCATGAAGATCACTTGCAACATCTAATAAAGACTTTCTTGAAATGTAGGAAATATGGTATTTCTTTAAATCCCAAGAAATCCCATTTTGCACTCAGAGAAGGCAAGTTGCTTGGGCATATTGTTTCTGTAGATGGAGTGAAGATCGATCTAGAAAGAGTAGAGGAAATTCAAAAATTGTCTCTCCCAAGATCTAAGAAAGATATCCAATCTTTCCTTGGAACCATAAATTTCA
Source organism: Picea glauca (assembly GCA_000966675.3). NCBI lineage: Eukaryota > Viridiplantae > Streptophyta > Pinopsida > Pinales > Pinaceae > Picea > Picea glauca. The sequence goes on along the minus strand of JZKD02S1975365.1, from coordinate 225,647 downwards.
TCAGGAGGTTTATTGCAAATTTCCCTGAGCTTACCAAATATATCACATGAATGTTGAGAAAAGGTTCTGAAGTAAACTGGACAGAAGAAGCCAGAAATTCTTTTGAATCTATCAAAAAATCTATTATGACAACCCCTGTCTTAATTAGCCCAAATTTTGATAAAGATTTTTATATTTTCTCATTTGCCTCTAATGATACAATTGCAGCAGTGTTTTTACAGAAGAATGAAGATGGGCACAAGTAGCCAGTAGTATTTTACAGCAAAGTTTTGAGGGATGCTGAAATTAAGTATGGCCCAATTGAAAAGCAGGCCTATGCACTAATTAAATCACTCAAAGCATTAAGGATCTATATACTATAGGCCAAGGTAATATCATATGTACCCTGAAGTTCTGTGAAAGATGTCCTTGTTCAACCTGACATTGATGGTAAGAGGAGCAAGTGGATAGCTAAAATGATTGAATTTGATATAGAGATCAAGCCAATAAAACTTATCAGAGGCCAAGGGCTTGCCAAACTTCTTGCACAAGACAATTGTAGAATGTTAGAGATAAATTTTGTTGGGGTAAATGCAGAAAGTGATCAACATCAAATTTCAGCAGAGAAACTCAACTATGATTTGCAGGTATTCTCTCACTTGGCAGATTGTGAATGGTACAGTCATATAATTTATTTTTTGAAGAATTTGACAGCTCCACCAGACATGAGCAAGACACAAGTGAGATATTTGAAGCTTAAGGCCATCAAATTATGCGTAAGTGACAACATGTTGTTATGGAAAGATCCATCAGGGGTACCCTTGAGATGCATTAACAAGGTAGAATCCGTTCAAACAATGAAAGAATTTCATATCAGTGAATGTGGAGGACACCATTACTGGAAAACCATTACTCATAAAATTTTGAGAGATGGTTGCTATTGGCCTTGTTTATTTTTCGATTTATGTGCATTTGTCAAATCATGTGATAAATGCTAGAGGTTTTCAGGTAAGCAACAGTTGAAATCTATGCCCCTTAAACCTATTATGGTTACAGGTCCCTTCCAACAATAGGGGTTAGATTTCATTGGAGAAATAAATCCACCTTCTAGCAATCAACACATATGTATTCTTGTTGCTATTGATTACTTCACGAAATGGATTGAAGTCATTCCCACCAGGAATGCCAATGATATAATAATCATTAACTTTCTATATGATCATATTTTTGCTAGGTTTGGCTGTCCCAAAAGACTTGTTACAGACAATGCAACAACATTCAATGATAAATCCTTGGTAAATTTGTGTGAGGACATTGTAATCCAGCTAGTTCATTCTACATCCTATTACCCACAAGGCAATGGCCTTGTCGAGTCTTCAAATAAGAGTCTAATAAGAATTGTTAAAAAATTACTAGAGCAGAATCAAAGGAGTTGGGACTCTAAATTAAAGTTCTCTTTATGGGATGATAGAGTAACAAATAAGAAATCTATTGATACATATCCATTCAAGATGGTTTATGGCACAAAAGATGTTTTTCCAATCCAGCTCGCGTTACCAGTAGCCAGATTTCTTCAGGAGGCAGATTCCGAGCCAAATGATCTTACCAAGAGGATTTTTCATTTGGTTGAATTAGAGAAGGCTAGAGAATAGTTAGTTGAAAAGACTGAATTGCATCAGAGGAAGATGAAGGACTCTTTTGATAGAAAGGTTAAGGCGGATATTTTTAAAGTAGGGGAACTAGTTTTGAAATGGGATGCAACAAAGCAGGAAAAGGGTAAACATGGAAAGTTTGACAGGTCCATTTATTATATCATCAGTGTAGCAGAACAACACTTTTGTCCTCCAAAATGTGGAAGGTGATGAAGTCACAGGTGGACCATTCAATGGGAATTTTCTCAAACTCTATTTTTATTGAGGCTTTCTCAAGCCTTACTCTTTTGTAATTTTTTAGTTTCAATTTTTCTTTTTCAGTCTGTGTGTCAAAATAAATCCATGGCCAATGGACTACTAAGTCAAGTCAGATTTGAGTCTTAGGTGATAGGAAAGGATACAGAGTCAATAAGGTTCTTGAAACATCATAGGGAGGCTTTCATCCCTAGAAGGAGCCATATTCTATCTCGTTAAATAACACAGTCAGTTTTGTTAATTTAGATGATAGGAAGTCATTGAAAAATGTAGTTCTAAATTTTTCAAGGTTCATTTTTTAGAACCTTATGTTTGTAATAAAGTTTTCAAAAAGTCAGATTTGATTTTTATTTTAAAAATTTCAAAACACAGGTTTCGGTGGCTAAGTGCCTCTCCAAAAGCGCTTCTAAGCCACCGAAAGCCCTAGCTTTCAGCAACATAAAACTGAAATTCGAGGGCTATTTATCCACCAAAAGCGCGGGAGCTTGGAAATAGTTAGCACATCCTTTCACGCGTTGAAACCGTTGGGTTGATGTGTTATGATTGCAATTAACCACCGAAAATATAAAAGAAAATTCGTTTGAAGACTTGGATATCATCCCGCCGTGATACATCAAATATTTTTAAACTTATGTTTCATTAAAGCATGTGGTTGTGTACATTCCCATCATTCAAGTTTACCAATCATGATGACTTCAAATATTTCATGTTTCTTGTAATCAGGGTCTTTTCTTAGTGCATATCTCAAATTTTTTGTTTATGTCACAGCTAATTCAAAGCTTCCTAATTTTGCATTGTGTGTTCTCCCTCCAAGCCTGGATTTTCAATTGTAGGTGTACAGGAGCATTCCAGCAGATGAATAGAGGACCAGCTCTGAGGAAGTAACTTGATGACATTTGTTACCTGGAATCACACCAAGATGTGTGTCAACTCTTCAAGGACACAGGTTACTACAAATTTTGTGAAAAATTACATAGCTCTCACCAGCAGGTGGAAGAATATTTTGCTCTGAATTTTGATGGAAGAAAAGAAGTCATTGGCCAAGATGAATTCCAAGTGGATGAATCCCTCATAGCTGAAGTGACAGAGCTTCCAAGAACTGGAGAAAAATGGTTCAAAACCATTGTCACAAAGGATGTTGAATTTAGGTCATACCTGAAACCATAACACAAATGTTTGGTATGGAAGAAAGACATTATTTTGTCTTTTCTTGAAGAGAAATGGAAAGATTTATTGAAGGCCATCCTTTTTTATATAACTTGTGAAGGTAGATACAATAGGGTGATGATCTATCATTTTAAACTCATGAACCATTTCATTGGTAGGAGCCCACTCAATATGCCTTATTACCTCTATGAAAGCTTAACTAAGATGGATGATCAAGTCAAAGCTAAGCCAAGCAAGGTTGCAGGCAGGTTATCCCATCATGGTTTGATTAAACTCTTGCTTTGTGAATTGTTGCAGAGAAGGAGCAAGGAATGAAATTACTTCTTATTCTGGAATGATTTTCAGACTGATGTACAACCAGAGGATAAGAAGAGTCCTTCTTCAAAAAATTATTTTACTCCCAGAAGTGGAAAGAGGAAGAGGAGAACCATCTCTCCAGTTCCAGTTGATCAGCTCTCTCCATCTTCTAGGCCTAAAAAAACTAAGAAGAAATTAAATTTTAGCAAGTCAGAAGAGCCTCCATTGGACAAGAAGATCCTAAATCTCCCTTATACATATTCTGAGGATGAAGAGAACCAGGTTGAAGTAGAGCAAGGAGAAAACCTAGCAGAAGATCCAGTTATAGCAGGGTATGAAGATCCAGTTACAGGAGGGTATGAAAATCCAGTTACAATAGGGTATGAAGATCCAGTTATAGAAATGTATGAAGATACAGTTACAACAAGGTATGTAGATCCATTCACAACAAGGTATGAAGATATTCCATCACCTACACCCAAGGAGGAACATGAACTGAAAATTGCAAAGGCATCATCTAGCAACAAAAGAAAGTAGAGAAAATCAAAGAAGATCAAGAAACTTGAAGAGAAAATAAAACAACAAGAAGTGCTAGAAAGGGTGATTAAAACTAGGTATGAAATTATATCAAACAATTTTGTAGAAACCAGTGCAGCCCTAGAAATATTGCCACATGAAAGTGTAAAGGAAAAGAAAAAGAAGAAGAAAATCGTAAAAGACTACAACAATCTCTGGAGAGTGTCTATGCATTTGAAGAAAAAGGTTAGGTCATTAAGGTTGCAAGATATGTCATCAAGACCTCAGCCTCAACCACTTGTTAATCTTGAAACCCTAGCAGATGCAGCCATCCACTTCAATGATCAAGAGGCAGCCAAAAATTCTACATCCATTCCTGAACTTGATCAAGATGCAAACGTTTCAGAAGATCATCCCTAAGGTGTTCCAAAGATAAGAAAAAAGGTATTTTGCATTTTTGTTTAAAATAGAACTTTCGGTGGCTTAGGGGAACATTTCAACTATTCATTACCCACCAAAATCAGAACTTTCAGTAGCTAACTAGCCCAGATTTTGTCTATTTTAGCCACCGAAAGCACTGACAGGGAAGAGAGGTATTGTTTTTGAAAAAATCCAAGTTTTTCTTATCCAAATGCCTCAAGAATGGTTCCAAATGATAGATAATAATTAAGGTCATCATTATCAAGATTCTGTTTTGATTTTGGAGATGCCTAGCAAGGTCAGAAGGTTAATTTGGTTACCTATTTTCTGGGCAAAAAATGGTCTTGTTTCCAACAAGTGGAAAGTTCGATTTGTCCCATATCCTGTGAAGACCCATCAAGCTTAGAAGGCTTACTACACGTGTTGAAGATTTTAGAAAGACATGAAGATCACTTAAAATAATGAATTGACCTATTTTATATGATCTTTATCTATTTTCATGTGTTAGTTACTGATTTTATATTTTTGGTAAATTCGATCCAGTATTCTAGGATCTTAATATCTAATGTAAAGGCTATAAAGACACAAATTTTTGACGAACCAAGGGTTCGACTTTGAGTTCTAAACTATACTATTATTGTGATAAAGACACTTTCTTTAATATATTCATCCTGCAAGCTTCTTTCATTGTTATTGTCAGACTTTCTTTCAATCTCTACTCTATGCCTATGAGTTGAAATTATTTCTTTCTCTCTATTTAATGTCCTATGGTAACTATCATCTTACCTTTGATTATTAAGCAAGGATCATAAGCATTCACTGCTATTTTTTTGACCCATCATATATATTGTTTTATGTATGTTCTGGTTAGTTGATTAGTTTCTTATCCATTGATTCACAACCTATCTGATAATAGCTCTTGAAGGCCATGTACTATTTGAATATACCTAGACTGTCTTGAGGACACAATCCAGTGAGTTAGATATTCATCTTGATCCAATCATTACACATCATTGAGTGAACCATTGAAATATTAGTTAAGTTACCAGGCATCTCTGAGATACAACCTAAGAGAGTTTCCTAGAGTGATAACAAAAGAAACCATTGGTTTGTCTTTTGGCCTCGACACAATGTCCCAAACATTGTTCTTCATAATAGACTTGTATTCGTCAAGCATGGAATCCTTCCATACTTGTAATTTATCTTCTTATTTAAATGAAGAAGGTCCGACATCACTAATGTTTCTCATCAGTGCAACATAGCCTCCAAACCTATGAGGCCTATTCCTTTCCCTGATAGTTCCTTTGGGATAATCTATCCTTTCTGCTTCCTTCATTATTTATTTAAGCCACCATGGATTCCTTTTGGCTGGAGTTTCTTCAATAATTATTTCTAAAACTTTAGTAGGTTCTAGGATCTCATTGGTTGGCCCTTCACGAGGTTCCTCCCTCTGATCATCTGACTCTTCATTTTTAGAAGAGGGTGAAATTGGTTGAACTGCTTCTGACTCCTGCTGAAGCTCTCTGAATTTCTTAAATGTGTCTTCCTCATGGAAATTAACATCTCTTCTTACCTCTATTTGCCTCTGACCTGGTACATAAATCTTGTAATCTTGTATTTCTCACTATACCCCACAAAAACCCCTTTCTTTCCTAAGGGTTCCATCTTTGTCCTATTTTCCTTAGGGACATGAATATACACAGGACATCCAAATATCCTTATATTCCCTACTTTAGGTTTGATCCCTGAGAATACCTCTTTAGGAGTCGTGTCCTTCAAGGTAGCATGTGGACACCTATTCTGAATATACATTGCAGTGGAGGTAGCTTATACCCATAAAGCATTTGGCAGATATTGGTCAAACATCATTGCTTTCATTTCCTCACAAATTGTCAATTTTTTCCTCTCCACAAATCCATTTTGTTGAGGGTTATATGGCACAGTAATCTATCTCTTGATTTCTGCCGACTTGCAAAAATCCTCAAACTGGAGAGATTCAAAATCTCTTCCATTGTTTTTTCTAAGGATGTTGATGTGTTTCCCTGTTTGCTTTTCAATAAAGGATTTATACTCTTTGAATTTATCAAATGTGTCACTTTTAGCTTTAAGGAAATGAATCCAAAATTTTCTTGAGTATTCATCAATAAAAATGACATAATACAAACAACCACTGAGGGAGGGAGATGAAATGGGACCACATACATCAGAATGAACCAGATCTAATATGCCCTGAGATCTGTTGTCACAACTAGGAAATTATTTCTTTATATTTTTACCTAGCATGCATCCCTTACAAATGTCATTTTTACTAAGAGAAATAGAGGGCATGCCACATTCCATGTTCTCTAGATCTGTAAGAGATTTGTAATGAATATGTCTAAGTCTTATGTGCCACAATTCACTGGATCTAGTCACATCATGAGCCAATGCCTGAACTGACTATCCTGACATGACATTCAGTCCTCCACTCTGAGCTCCAATGGGTTATGTTGTACTTACGTGGCTACCTTTATCCCATAGTAGTTCCTTACTATCCTTGAAGATCACCCAATATACCTTGTCCTCAAGGGTTTCAACTGATAGTAGATTCTTCTTGTGCCCTACAACATTAGTAGATTCATCAACATGAATTCTTGCCCCAAATTCCAATCTGAAGGAGATAGAGCCAACTCTCTCTATATTGTAACATTTTTCATCACCAAGCTTGACCTGCTCTACAAAAGATTTTGTCTCGAAATATGAGAGGATATCCTTGTACCTTGTCATATGCTTTGATGCACCATTGTCTACTAACCAATTTTTCATCCCCATGAAAACTGAACTGGATAAGGTAGAAACCAAGTAATTTTATTTTCTATTTTCTTTCTCATTAGATGGACTTTTCTTATTTCTTTTGGATTCATCATCCTCATCAGTTGAGGCATGATGTTTCCCTTTCCAAGGATATTTCTTTCTAAACCAACAATCTTTATCAAAATGACCCAACTTATTACAACTAAATCATTTAATCTTAGATGTATCAATATTCTTTCCTTTTAATGTACCTTTGGTGTTTGGCTTCCTCTGAGATACTTTCTGGAAAGTTCCTTTCTTCTTTCCCTTGAATCTTGATGCTAAAGTTGAGTGCTCTTATTTTTTTGGCTTGCTCCTGGTAGTTGTGCGACTCTCCTCCTGGAGGCAATCATTCCATAACCTCTCAAACATGGGTTGAATGTCTCTCCCACTTACACTAGATAAGAAGGTCTCCCATGAATAAGGAAGACCGTAAAAAATGGCTTGCACTAAATCATCATCGTCCACTGTCGCCCCTGTGACCAAAAGTTGATCTCTGATCTGGGCTATCCTGGAATAGAAAGATGTCATTGATTCACTTTTCTGCATTTTCAAATACTTAATCTTGTGATTAAGTGTCCTACTCTGATTTGGATCATGTTTCTCATACAAATTCACCAAGGTATCCATACAGTCCTTGGCAATCATCAACGAAGTCATTGCAGACATTATACTATCTTTAACTGAGTCAAAGATGATTCGCTTGGCCTTTGCTTGACTCTTCCTGAAGGTCACTCCTCTTGCATTACTCTTGGGTTCCTCCACCACTGTGGTCACATACTTCTCAAGACCATGCTCCTGCAAGATATTTGTTATCGAGAGCTTCCAAACATTGAAGTTGGTAGCTCCTTCAAGCCTATCCTCGGCCCTGACTGAAATGGAGGATGACATGGAATTCACATTGGAAACTTAATCAATCTAGATTGGATCTGTGTGTATGTCCTGTTGCACTTCAACATGTTTAAAACACCCTAATCTCTGATACCATGTTAAATTTTGAGCTTGATTTCTTATGCGAGTTAATTCTTTTATTTTCTTCAACACTTTGATTCTATCTTAATACACTTCAACAATACCAAATCATAATAGAATAGAAATAACTATGTATATAAGTAAGTATACACATCAACAACACATATACCCTAGGGAAACCCTGTATAGGGAGAAAAACCCCAGCAAACGATATTCCTTTATTGCATTAATAATGTAAGATCACTTTAAAATATCTAACATGAATGTTATGTTCTTAAAGAGCTTTCCAAGATGACTCTAACCTGACAAAGACCTAAAAGACCTTGCTGAAATACACCTCTGATATGATGCCTCTATTGTTTATATACAAAACTGATATGTTTCTTGGGTATGCTTCCTCCTTATCACTGATATGTGCCTCTATTGCTTCAACCTTAACATGCATCTCAAAACTGTATTGAAGAGAGGGGTCGACCTCTTCTTATATAGGTTGAAGAGGAGAAGAGGAGAGGCTTGAAATAGTAACTTGTTTGCATGAGTTAATCATAACCCATCTTCATACTTTAGTTCAAACTTGGAACTAGACTTGAGATTGGTTACAACTCAACATTACACTTTAGTTCTAAAATATAACTAGACTTGAGACTGGTATGCTTTAGTTCGAAAATAGAACTAGACTTAAGACTTCAGTTACAACTCAACATTACACTTTAGTTCTAAAATATAACTAGATTTAAGACATCAGTTACATCTCAACATTACACTTTAGTTATAAAATAGAACTAGACTTAAGACTTCAGTTACAACTCAACATTACACTTTAGTTCTAAAATAGAACTAGACTTAAGACTCCAGCTGCAACTCAAACATTACGCTTTAGTTCTAAAATAGAACTAGACTTAAGACTTCAGTTACAACTCAAAATTACACTTTAGTTCTAAAATATAACTAGACTTAAGACTTCAGTTACAACTCGACTCTTTACAAGGCAATTCAAAATTCTCTTCATGGTGGATAGTGTTACACGTGCCAATGCACTAGATCAATACATTTATATAATTTTCAATATTAGAAATATCGTTTGTTTCTAGCTCATAAGAGTTTTGTATTCAACCTATCTTTTTCTAGATGCCTTGACTTTTTCTCATGGCTCACAAGGTTTTACTAGGCTCACAAAGGTTGTATGTTCCCCCTGAGTCTTGCACTATTCTGTCTATGCTCACAAAGGTTGTACGTTCCTCCTGAATTTTTCACTATTCTGTCTATGCTCACAGAGGTTGTACGCTCCCCCTGACATTTGCACTAGACTGTCTATGCTCACAAAAGTTGTACGTTCCCCCCTGAATTTTTCATTAGAAACGGATAGAATCTCATTCTTCCTGACTTTTGGTTTGAATCACAGAGGTTGTATGCTCCCCTTGGCTTTTGTCAATACCTCACAAGACTGGTTGATTCTCCAAATCTCCTTGGTCACCCTCAAGGTGGCCCGTATGGCCTCTCATTGGACAATGATAGTCGATGCTGCCAAATTTAATAGGACGGTCTATGGGGACATGTGACATGTCGTGAGAGGGGGGGGAATAGATATGCGGGAGGTGACATGAGTGAGTGGAGGACAATTTTTGGGTGGTGAGAGGAGCGATATCAAGAGGTAGTTGGTAGGATTCTAGAAGGTGGGGTAGGTGGTAAGTGTATTAGAGATGGGGAGGTCTGAAATCATGAAGAGGCACCATGTTAGGTGGGATCAAGTGTGGGGAAACCACTTTTCTAGAAACCCCACATCATTAAAGGTAGAAAGGTTGGGGGGGGTCTGAAAATCTGTGAGGACCATTTATATGGGAAGATGGGTTGTCGTCGATGCAGATTAGCATGGGAGTTAGACACCTCATGACAAAGCATCATGTCTCTTCATGCTTTGTAACCTTCATGCACAAGAACTGTTGATCTTACATGAATGTCAGATACTCACCATTGATCAAGTCAACCTACCATCTGTCAGTATTTTGAGCCTAAATTGGATAGCTTTGATTTGCTGTCGATTTTTGTGGAAGCTTATTGTGCTTACAAGGGATTTGTTGGGCATGGATGTCTCCTTCCCACACAGAAACTCGGTAGACCTATTGCATGCTCCATTAGTAAAAATATGATGACAAGTAATTCAAACTCAAACCAGAACATGAACTCATCTTTCAAGAAAACGAAAAAGATGGTACAAAATAAGTTAAGTCGAGTAGGGGCCATGAAGCTAAATGATGATATAATGGAGAATAGGCCAAGAAAACAACCACAAAAACTTATAATTGATGGATGCATAGGGTAAAGAAGGTAAAAGGGAAGGGGTGCATAGCTAGGTTACAAAACTTACAATCTCAAGGGTCTGTGGAGGTCCATAAACACAAATTGGATTTATATGGTCTGAATTAGGGCTTTCAACAATGTATAGAAAAGACACACAAAACTTGGTTACTATGTGGGTAATTAGAGGGAATAGAATTAATGAAAACGAATGTATTCATGGTGCATGAGGGGTAATAGAATGAGATAAGGTCCCGTGACAAGTGGTATGCTTGCTTCAAAGAATTATTTCTAGAATATCATTGAGTCATTCCTTGGATGGAGCTTTGTTGACGGTATGGTCATGTGAATAGAACATGGTGTTGGAAAATACTGAGAGGGGGGGGTGAATCAGTATTTGAGCTATCAATCAATTTTTCACTTTTCTTTTACT
>JZKD02S1975365.1:195858-207352 GCA_000966675.3 Picea glauca | reverse complement strand
TCGTTGCATTGTGTTCTTGCATTATGAAATCCCGATCCCCGAATCTCCGATGTAGCCTCCTGGCTGCCACGCATCCATACAAATGAATGGTCCAGATCCCTGCTTAATTTAACGGTTGCGATCCAATCGCGAAATCGCGTATCACGATTTCGGGGTTTTCGTTGACGAGTGATTTGGACATTTCAAAGTCCCGAACCCCAATCCGTACGGAGCAGTGATCAACGGTCCTGATCCTTTCTGGATTTGACGGTCCAGATTCAATCGGGATTTCACCTTGGCTTTTCCCGATGGAATATCTCCCTCGCAGTTTCTGTCTGATCAGACGGCCCTCGTTCTTTCGGGAAATTTGAATGAGATCCTGTGGTTGTGGATCTCTGTCTTCCTTCTCTTCTGCACGCCAACTCCGTTGTTGCCATCAATGACAACAACCATCAATACACATTCGTTGCTTGTTCAATATTTTCCAACACATGGTAGTTAGGATAGTTCTCGATGAAAGAGGAGGGGAAAGGTAAGTTAGGAAGAAGTATGAGGAGTTGGATGGTAGGGTGCTAATGTAGGTTTAATGTGGAAAACCCTAAACCTAACAATGACAAACACAAAAAAAAAATGAGTTGATCAGGCTTAAGGCCTCACCTGGAATTTAGTGGACAGGTGGATAGCGGAAGAGTGATCAGCTGCCATATGAATTATCTCTCTCAATTAGGGTAGTTTATCCAACAAATGTTAAACTCTCTACCTGTTTTCATCAACAATGTAATAAATGAAAAGAGGGAGTGGGTTCTCCTTTAATAGGCTCAACTTGAGGTTTGAGGCATCAGGGAAATGAGTTCGGTGTTAATGACGTTTCTCTACTAGAGGTGGTGTGAAAAAATTCTCTAGTCACATAGGTAGAGTTCATGGGAATTATTCTAGTTCACTAGAGTGGATAGATGGAAGAGTGCCAACTAATATCTCTATGCATCAAAGTAGGAGCTCAAAAATTCTTTGGTTTCACAGACAAAGTTCGTGGGAACTCTTTTGGTTACATTGGAGGTGTTATTTTCAACTTGGTCAATGGTCAAACTTTTGTATCAGTGGACTTTGAAGGAATTCATCCAGTCATTTCTTTGTGGATTAGATAAGTTTGGGGGAAATTGGCCAGTGTGTATTGGGGAAATTCTTACGAACTCCCTAGATGTATCAATGAAGTTGATGGGAATTCTTCTGATACACACAAAAATGGTGTCTTAAAATGTCTAAGTGTCAAACAAAACCTCCAGAGGTGAAACAACTTTCACCAAAGGAGAATGAGAAGGCTTAAACTAATATCAAGAAGACTGGGTGGCTCTTCTCAACCATTGAATAGGTTATCAAGTCAGAAAGAGGGTTCCCATTTTCTTGGTTAAAAATGAATTTACAAGAAAGAATACAAGAAAAAAGGAGGGCATTGATTTGTGGAATAATAGGTCCTTATTAAATTCTAAAGAGAGTGGAGCCTATGGCCTACCAGTTAACTCTTCCCATTCACTCCAAGCTTCATCTTGTTTTCCATGTCTCGTGCTTAAATAAATTGATTGGAACTAAGTGTCAGACTCAAACCAATGTCCTTGAGTTTGATGAAGAAGGATACATTTGGTTGCAACCATAAGCTATCTTGGACCTTCATGAGAATCGTCTTCATCAACGCACCATCAAGGAGGTTTTAGTTTAGTGAAGGATACACCACCAAAAAATTCCACCTAGGAGTTGGATACCATTCTACAACAATTTCCCCTTTCTAAAACTTGAGGACAAGGATTTTTTTCAAGGGGGAGAGCATGTTAGGAATATAACCTCCATAACCTCTCATGTAGGTAGAGTAATATGTTTGTTATGTCATAAAGGCCAAAATTAGTAAATAAGGCATATATAATAATGTGAAAAATTTAATGTAAGAAGACTTAATAGAAGCTTCGGTTTCTAGAAAGATATTCCTCTAGAATGTTCTCTAGAATATATAATTAGTATAAATAGGAGTATAAGCCATGGGAAAGTATTTTTTTTGAGAATAATTGTAATGGAGTTTTTCTCTTCTAGAGGTTTCTCCCTTGAAGAGGAAAGTGAACTTGGTTTTGTATCAATAAATGTATGATTGTTGGTGTTATTGTTCTATATATTTTGTTGTTTTGCTGGTATTTTTTGTAACATTTATGTTTCTTCTTGTTATGATCCAAGTGTATATCGGTGGCCACCCAACTATTCCAACTATCTCATCTTGGCAGTTTTTTTCCTAGTTTTTCGGTTCTGAACTTCCGAGGTCGTTTTGAGGCCCTAAACAATGTTTTTAGGGATTTCCATAGTTAGAATGTAGATGGAGTTAAATATTGATGGCACAATGTGTATTCCTAGGATAGACCTTTCCAACGGATATCGTGCACCTAAAACAAAGATTGTATGCAAAAGTTATGACCCCAGGAAATTGATGTACCAACTTACCTCAATAGGGCCCACATGACTCTTGGCACTTCATCTCCTAGGGTTATATTTTTGGATTTATAGGGTTTTGGAATTCATGTTTATTGTAAAAAGGATTTCAGATCCTCATTTTACTTATCTTCTTCCGAATGAGCGCAACCGTCACATCTCTTCTTAGAGATAAGTCGCCGCCATTATAGCAAGCTTGTTTTAGTATGCATTTTACAGTTTCAACATATTTCTTTATTAATAGAATCCAATTTTTACTGTATATTTTTTATTGTTCATTGAATATCTATGTTAATCATATATATCTGTATTAATTTTATTCTACTCATAAAATCCATATCAGTGGTATCATAGTGGTATGTTCATTATTGCTCTTAATGCATGTCCCCAATGAGTTCGTACAAAGAATTTGGCCTCGATCTTGTTGAGGACAAAGGCTATCGCACACCCAAGTGAAATTCCATGGCGGGAGAAAATAAATACGATAGGACATGAGATCCTTTCAAATTGTTTCTTGATGAATCCCTCATGCAACCAAGGAACGAGATGATGGATATTTTTGTGCAAATCCTTCGACGATTAGCAACATGAGACAAGTCTTCCTCGAGCGGAGGCACTGCCCCCTTCAAGATACATATCAACTTTGATATTCCTATATTTGAAGTTTATATATATGAAGATTTTGTAGACAAATGGTTGAATCTGCTAGAAGGGTATTTTTTTGTCCATAACTTTTTGAATAGAGAATATATTACTTTTGCACTCCTCAAATTCATCCCAAATGTCAAATATTGGTGGGAGACTTTATGTGAGAAAAATGAAACAAAGGAACCCTCATTACTTATAGTCACACTCACTTGGGATTCCTTCAAGGATTTTATTAAGGAACAATACTACCCTGTCATAAGTTATAACGAACTATATACAAAATGGACCACACTGCTATAGGAAAGGGACCAAACAGTGCCAGAGCTCACAAATATCTTCCATACCTTATGCACCAAGATGGGTATCAAATATTTTGAGATACATCTAGTACTCAAGTACCGCGGTGGTTTGTATATATACATCCAGGAATAAATGGAGTTTGTGGACATCTCATCCTTGGGTGGGAACCTATCTATATGCCGTCAAAATTGAGCAGAAGCTTAAACGAAAACCACAACAGTTTGGGTATGGGAACCCCTCACAGCAGAACAAAGGAAAGGGAAGCCCCAACCCATAGAAAAAAGGGAAGAGAAATATGGACAACCTCATGACAATGGTTCTAAGCCGCAAACAAAGAACGACAATGGAAACATGAAGAAATATATCGGGAACTGGTATGAATTTCATAAGATCCCTTGGCATAAAATTTTTGATTGTCACTCAAAGCAGTCATTGGTGCCTGAGATGAAAGCCTCTGAATCAAATGTAGATTCTAACTTTGAGTAAGAAACAGAAAGGGGAGATGGATCATTGATGTGTAACCCAGTGCCACCATTGCTACCACCAAGATCCATCCTAGTAAACCTGATGAGCCATAGGAAGGAGAGTGCCTCTTTCATTCATAGATGTGGGTGAAAGGCACCTCGCTGCACTTCATCGTTGATAGTGGTAGCTAGAATAAACTCATCTCAATGGATTTCGTCAAGTGGTTGGCCCTACTGACAATTCCACACCCATATCCCTACACCATTGAATGGTTCTTCCAAGGAAGCGCTCTTTCCATCAACCAACGATGTCTCCTTTCCTATGACATCAAGCCCTTCAAAGATGAGGTATTGTGTGATGTTTCTCCCCTTGAAGTTTGTGATGTTATTTTGGGCCAACCTTATTTATGGAAACTTCATGCTATATATGAGTCTAGGCCTCACAGTGTTATTATTACTTTGAACAAGAAATTGTACATGATACCCAAGGTAGTCTCACCTAGTGCCATTTCCTTGATCTCTTCCAAGAAATGAAGGAAGGTCATCTCTCAGACTGATAATCTTGTCTTCTTCGTGATTCTCTCTCAGAGTGAATGAAATGTTTCATCCACATACATGTCCTTTGCGACTTACCTCTCCATGCAACAGAAGTAAGTGGATAAGTTCGTGGAAGAATACAAAGACATATTCTCCTCACCTACGGGGGTGCCTCTACACTATTAAAGCATTCCATCGATATCACTCATGAAACACTTCTACCCAATGGACCATTCTATATTTTCTCTCTATTAGAAAATGAGGAGATCAAGCATTAGATCGAAGAAATTATCCACAAGGGGCACATACGACCCATCTCATCACCTTGTGGAAGCCCAATCTTTCTTGTCCAAAATAAATATGGGACCTGGCGACTCTGCATTGATTATCAAGCCCTAAATAAAATCATAGTCAGGAACCTGCACCTGATTCCACGAATCGACGATTCCCTTGATCAAATCAATGGGGAAAAATACTTCAGTAATATTGATCTGAATTTTGTCTACCATAATTCTCAATAGAGTAGACAGATGTATGGAAGACTACCTTCAAGTCAAAAGAAGTTTTTTTTGAATCGTTGGTCATGCCATTTGGTTTGAAAAATTCACTAGCAACTTTCATGAGGATGATGGACGATATCTTGTGTCTGTTTACTCTGTGGAAACACAAGCTATATTCCAAGTTGGAGAATTTATCGTTCGACGTGGAAGAGATCAAGTACCTAAGATACATAGTTGAGAAGCACGGTGTGCATGTTGGTCCAACCAATATCCAAGTCATCCATGATTGGCTAGGCCCAACCACGCTCATTGATATTTGGAGCTTCTTAGGCATTGCAAATTTATATGGAAGGTTCGTGTTGGGATTATCCCATATTGCATGGGCCCTCAGCCAATTAATCAAGGGTGGTGGTAAGGAAATTTTTTTGTGGGGCCTGTCGCAACAAAAAGCGTTCGATGATTTGGAGAAACACTTGTGCTCATCCCTAATGATTTCATTACCTGACCAACAACAACCCTTTGATATTGAGACAAATGCTCCATACTATGATGTGGGAGTAGTTCTCACTCAACACAGAAACCTCGTGATCTATCATAGTGAGACACGATCAAGTTCATCCATAAGTACCCTACTTACGACAAATAAATGTAATCCATTATGAAAGCATGTCGTCAATGGAGGAATTACATTCTATGGAAGGATACATTCATCCACACTGATCATAAGTCATTGTAGTTCATGTAGACATAAGGAAAATTTCCAAATGGTCTCCATCAGAAGTGGTCCACATACTTGCAGTAGTTCCACCTCAACGTCAAGTATAATATAATAAGTACTAAGTGCATCATTAATTTCCTCAATGGACCTCTACTCATGGAACTCACCACAGTGCTAGACTCTTTCATCCATGAGACCTCAGGATGGCCCCAACTCTATGAGAAAGATTTTGACTTTTCCACCACCCACCAGATGTTGGGTACAAACACAGTTGTCACTAATTTTCATCTTCAGGATGAGATGATGTGCCATCTAGGCCATCTCTACATTCCATAAAGAGAGAGAGAGAATATTATTTGGGAATCCCACTACAGTCGGGTGGTAGGATACTTCGGTGTAGAAAAGACAATGGAAATGCTACAACAACATTTCTACTAGTCGAAACTTCGACAGGATGCCAACAATTATATCAGGTCATGCACTTCCTATACTATTTACAAACTGACCACTAAGAAACAAGGCCTATACACCACTCTGCCTACTCCTAATGGGTCATGGGAATCCATCTCAATGGACTACATGTCGAGCCTTATGTCCACCAAGCAGGGAAATGACTATGTTTTTTTGGTTGTTGATCGCTTTTTCAAGATGGCAATTCTGGTCACCTACAAGAAGATCATCATAGAAGAGACCACTACCAAGATCTTGTTTGAACGAGTGTGGGTACATTTTGGAATACTGAAAACCATTATCTCATATCGGGATAGTTGATCCCTCAACACATTATGGTCAATCCTCTGGTCACTTCTGGACACCAAGCTCACCAAATCCATTGCCTTCCACCCCCAGATGGATGACCAAACTGAGGTATTCAATCAGATTATCGTGCATATCCTACACATGTAAAATTCCAAGCACCCCCACACATGGGATGAGATTATTCTCTATGTTCAACACAACTACAATAGATCAATACATAACTCAACCATCCACAGCCCCTTTCAGGTGGAGATGGGATTTCAACCATTGTGTCCCATGGATGTTGCACTACACGTTGGATCCACCCAGGAAGAATCGTCCCATGCTCAAACTGAAGTTAACAAATACACTCGGTTCATCAAGAAAATCTAGCACATCTGCCAACAGGTTTAGGATATTTTACATAAATCCAATCCCAAGTACAAGGAGCGCCATGATCAATATCGGGTGCCACACAAGTTTAAGGTGGGAGACAAAGTTTGGTTGCACTTGTAGAAAGAATGCCTTACAGGTCCCCATAGGAATATTTTTCCACTCAACTATGGACCTTACACCATCACCAATGTTGTGGGTGATAATGCTTTTGAGCTTAATATTCCCCCCTTCCTTGGCTTGCACCCAGTGTTCAATGTGGATCTCCTTCAGCCATATTTTCCACCATTATTCGAGACCTCAAAGATAGTAGAATAGTTGACACCAAAAGAGCTCAAACATGAATACATGGAATAGGAATCCACTTATTATATCATGGACACACAGGTCAAGGGCACTAGCCAGTAGAGGATTCAGCTTTATCGGGTTGTCAAAGCAGGGCAACTCATGCTCCAAGGCAAGTGGCTCACCCTAGGCCAAATTGAATATAAATTTCCTCATATGATTGGGGAACTAAACCCAATGGATAACATTGATTCCTAATGGGGGATTATTGATCTAGGTGGATATCAGTGGCCACCCACCTATTCCAACTGGCTCATCCTGACAATTTTTCAGTTTGGCAGTTTTTTTCCTAGTTTTCAGGTCCTCATATTTTGGGGTCATTTTGAGGCCCTAAACAACATTTTTAGGGATCACCACATTCAATATATAGACAAATACAAATTTCTACATCATAATTTTGAGTCCTCAGATTGATATTTCTAATGGGCTATCGTGCGCCTAAAATGAAGATCGTATGAAAAAGTTACGACCCTGGGAAGTTGATGTACCAATTTACCCCAACAAAGCCCACATGACTCTTGGTGCTTCATCTACTAGGGTTAGGTTTTTGGATGTCTATAGTTTTGACATTCATTTTTATTGTAAAAATTATTTCATAGCCTCATTGTACTGATCTTCTTGCGAATGATCACAACTGTCACATCTCTTCTCAGAGATAAGTCGCCACCATTATAGAAATCTTGTTTTAATCTCGATTTTATAGTTTCAACATATTTCTTTATTAACAGAAGACAAGTTTTATTGTATCTCTGTTATTTTTCATTGAATCTCTTTGTTAATAATATATATTTTTATTCATTACATTCTACTCATAAAATATGTATCATATTATAATGCATCTAGTACCTTACACAAATCCAACATGTCTTGTACTATTTTCTCAATCTCCTATTTTCGCTGATGAGGATATCTATAAGACCTTTTATTATGAGGAGTACTTATGGGTATTAGTTGGATTTTATGTTCATGAAATCTAAATGGAGGTATACCTTTAGGAATTTCTTAGAAGACCCTATAGTTATTTTCCAATGTGCATCTTAATTCCTCTAGAATATTTTCATCTTCCTTCTTAACTTCCATAGAATAAGTTTAACCACAACTCCCTTGCTACCCTTTTTTACGATATTTTACATTCTATGATAGATTATTACTTGATAAGGTCCATATTTTAATCCTTTGAGTTCATATTGAATTCCTTCCAATTCAAATCTCATGAATAATTCATTATAGTTTGTAGGAATTGTACCTAATGTTCTCAACAATTAAATCCCTAGAAAAAAATCTACACCTCCAATGGGAATGGAATACATTATATTTTCCAAATTGTATTCTCTCACGCTTAGTTAAATTAATGTGGTGGAATTTTTCCGCACAATAAATACTCCCTCCATTAGCAATCAAAACTTGAAAATTTGTCACTGGACATACAAAACAATTGAGGTTATTTTCTAATCTTTTATCAATGAAGTTATGGGTACTACCCAAGTCAATGAGAAATATAACCTTTTTATTCTTAATGTAACCTACAACATTTAGGGTTTGAGTTTCTAACAACACAACCAATGCATGAACATATATTTCACACTTGTTTGAACAATTTTTTTGCACAATTTCGGCCTTTATTTCCTTCTCTTTTAATTTGGCAAGTTCTTCCTCATTTCTTTGTGTAGATGCCTCCACTTCCTCTTCACCATTATTTTCCAAGGTGAATGATTTTGTTTCTTGACATTTATGTACGTTTGACCATTTGTTGTTACAACCAAAGCATAGTCATTTTGTTCTTCTTTCCTCCATTTCCTTTTGTGATATTTGAGTAGGTTGAGGTAAGGTTTATTATGAACACTAAACATATCTATTGTTCCTCCATATGATCCAATGGTATAATTATATGTATCCTTATTCTTGGCTTGAATATGACAATAAAATTGCATAGCTTCCATAATATTTTCAGGATGTTTTAGGAAAATCTCATGTTTAATGTCTTCTTTTAATCCACCCATATAAGCTTCCAACAAATGTTCATCCCTTATGTTATCCACCCAAGGGGAATTCACCTCATTGACCAGTATCTTATCATGGTCATTCGTAAAAGGGGGTTTTAATTTGTGAAAAATAAAGTCAATATATTTTAGGTATCATGGGGGTGTAGGGTATCAAGGGTTTTATAGGTATTGTGGAGTATCAAAAAGGATATATATTAAAAACAAGGGTTTCTTTCAGTGGAAATATGTATTGGAAGGGAGGTTCAACAAAAGGACTTTCAGAGTTATTTATCAATATATACTGAAATTAGGGGTATTCTTTAATATCCCATGAATGCAGGTGCTATGTCATAGGTTCTCTGAGTGAAGGCCCCATGTATCTACCCTTGTGGACAATACCTGAAACTCTGAATTGTAATCTTCAATATCACCTAAGTGGTTTATTCTTTTCAATTGACTAAAGTACTATTGTTCTAAAAACTTTCCCATATTGTGCTTCCATGTGTCTTGTAAATAAACCTAAAGTACAATGATAAGAATGGGGATTCCTTTGAACTACCCATTGATACCATTGATAAGGTTTTATCTCAAAGTTCAAAGGTATTATGTGAATTCTTTGCTTATCATACATAACATTATGCAGTTCAAAATATTTATCTATTTGGTTCACCTAGATAAAGAGATTTGTTCCATCAAACTTATTTAATTCAGCCTTGGGAATGCTCACTCATTTTAGGAATCATCAATAAGTAACTCCATTACTTGAGTTAAATCCCCCTCGAAAATTGTTATTATTGGAAATTTGTTCAAACTAAATACTACCCTTATTTCACTATTCCCTTCATACCCATTATCGATTTTAGGGAGACTCCCATTTAAGGCTTATATAATCTTTTCTTCCATGTGTTCCATCTTTCTTTCCATGAGTTCCTTATTTTCATTTGTCTTTCTTTCCATCAATTCCTTATTTTTATCCATCTTTCTTCCCATTTATATTTAAGTATTTATCAAATCAACCTTTTTCATTGACCTATCATTCAATTCATTGATTTGAATGTCCAATTTGGATAGCTATTTGTTTCTCTATTCATTTTCTTCATGAGTCATAGAGGATATTTCTAGAGGTATAATTGGTGAATGAAATTTTGGATCGTTCTTTGGAGCCATGGAAAAAATTTATTGGTTCCTAAGGAAAAGGGAGTGTCAAGTAATATATCTCTTTGATATACCTATGGGGTCCAACAATAGTACTTGGACCAATATATAAAATAACTAAATAAGGAGGCTTAATCGTGCCCTTAGTCACACTACTTGACTATTGAGGTACTATAGAGTGGTATCCCCAAGTTCTTTTCTCCATGTATTATAGAAACAATATGACCAAATAGCTTATCTAAGGTTGGTTTCATGTATACCTAAGGGACTTTTTATATACCCAAAGGTATGTGGAAGTGAAATTCCATCTACACGTACTATCTCATGTGGCACTATTAGAAGGTGTACGAACATAGATTGCAGAGGTTTCAACTAGGTGAAACAATGTATTTCCAACCGCATGAAACCATGTGTATTTCCTACATGTATTATTACCCAACCATATATTTATCCTTTTAAAGAAATATCCTATGTTATTTAAATATGCAAGAACACATCTTTAAATTTTCTTAAAAATGAGCTTGCTAACCATGGAAAAAGCTTTTTAAATAACTTGTGAAAAAACCATAACTTCCATAAGAAATATATCATAAAATGTAATGAATCAATTTATGAAAAAGTTTCCATATGTACTTCATTATGTCAACTCATGATTCAGAAAATTTTAGAGTCTTAAACTTCACTGCAAAAAAGATACAGTTAAAATGGCAATATAACTAATTTTAGGATTAGTCACAAACCTTTTATTCCATGAACTATATCTTATAAATTATATAGAAACACAAACTAAACTTTTTACCACCTATACTATGAGATTTCTCCTCAGTCTCCATGAAATTTCACTATCAGAAAGTTCCCCAAAAAAATTATAGCGAAAACTCCAAGATGACTTGTTTAAAATTGTTTAGAGGATGAGTCACAAACCCTATCTTCCATAGGATATATATCTAAAATTATAAATAATTATAACCTTAAATTTTTACCATATGTGTTATGATATGTCTCTTGAGTAACCTCCAAATTGTGTTATCTGAAGCATCCCAAGGAAAAAAAAATTATAGTGAAAATTCCAAGATGACTTTTCTGAAGAAACAAAACCCTGGGATCGATGCTATTGATACCAAGTGTTGTGAATCAAGTGTCTTGAAAATGAAAAAAAATCAATTAATGCAATCCACTTTGAGGGGGAAACCTCCGTTTACAATATATCCAATTCACATTACAATATATGATCATCCTAAGACTAGTTCTCCTTGGTATATATATATA